>KK113396.1:502073-539524 GCA_000611955.2 Stegodyphus mimosarum
ACGGAATAGCTCTTTCGTTTTGTACTCATTTTAACTGGGATTAAAAATTATTCACTTTATTTTTAAATAAAATTACGTATGAGGAAATAATCAGACTTACAAGACTGAAATGAATGAACGTTGTATACCTGCAGTGACGCTCAATGTAGACTGCTGCCTTATGTTGTATTTTTAAGATAAACTCCAAGAATTAATTTGAAACGAATTGTAGAGGTAAACAATTAATTTCTCGGAATATTTTGTTTCAAACATTTCTCTGAAATAGGAGTATTAGGAAACCTAAACATATTATTACTTAATAAATCAACAGCATTTTTTAACGAATTCTTTTTGTCACATTATTTTAACTAGGGATTATTTTCGGGGGATGTCTTATTTTACAAAAAGTTCCGAAAATCACAATAGGGCTTATTTTCGGAGGATGTCTTATTTTACAAAAAGTTCCGAAAATCACGATAGGGCTTATTTTCGGGAGATGTCTTATTTTCAGAAAAAGACGGTATGTATTTTTTGTCCTTTTGAGAGGCATACTAACTATTGCTCTTAAATTTCTCATAGCCATTTGATTCAGACCAGAGAATACCACTAAGAAGAAAAATAAGGAAACATGCATAAATATCACTTTCAGAAATGTGTGACATTCACTTACAATTTCACTAACCCTCCTTAAAATACAGATATTCTTCAAATAAGCTTTCTTTAAAAAATAGGTTAAAACATGTCAACAAAGGCTGATAATCAACTTAAGAAACAATTAAATTCACTTGATATATGAACACTTGAAAAACTCTCAGCCTTACTTTAGCCATCTAATTCTAATCCTTTTCTATTTTAACTAGCTTTTCCCAGTTTTAAATTTTTGTACAACTTATTTATTTACTCTTGCAATTCCCTTGTTGTTATTTTTTTATAGCCAACCTTTTCAGTTTAGCATCAAATTAAATATCAGACACCAAAGCTCTAACACCAAATTGAATATTAGACTTTTGTGTTTCTATAACACATACACTACATCACAGCACTCTTGACAGTCAGTTTTTGTTTAATCACTAAAGGCGTCTGCTGGTCAAGAACCTTATTTTTGAAAAACATGGTGGTTTATTAATAGCTAGATTGCAATAATTTGTAACATCGTCTACATAGTTCAAACAATATAAGTACATTTTAATTACTGCAATTACACTACACATTTATGAAAAAACTTTAAATATCTGCATGTTTTCCTGTTCTGCTCAGATATGTTATGTTACTCTAATTTTTCTATTTTTGTGTCTTTCACTTAGTGGCACTATTTGTTAAAACCTGTATAACAAATCCCGTGACAGTATTTATTTTTCTTAATAGAAATTTCAATCTATCTCTTTCCTCTTTTCAGTAAGAAATTAGCTGAAGAAAATCAGAAAACCACAGTAGATTACCACTTGCATCACTTTCTGCTGTTAGCAGTTGGCAGACTTATCTGAAGACCTATAGATGTGCTCTACTGCAAGCTAAACTTTTAGTTTGTTCTGGGAAGCGTTTCTCTTTATATCCAGGCTTACAAGTGCTGTGCTGTTTGTGCAAGTGAAATACCAGATGAGAAGAGAAGAAAAACTATCATGACTATGGAAAGGAAGCTGGATGCCTTTAAAGACTAGACAAGGAGGAAAGCAATAATAAAACTGCCATGGACCTTGTTAGATGAAATATTATGAGTTGCGAATAACTTACTCTCTGAGTCCACATTAGGTCGAGCTTTTTGGGACTTCACTGCATTCAAACAAATTGCCTTTTCTGTGAATATTTATCCTCAATAAAGGAAATTATGATGATTTTAAGAAAATCAAAATGTCTTGTACAGTTTCATCTAAATTAATTTTCTATATTTTTATACTTTTACACAAAATTTTTAAAAAGCAAAACAAAATATAAATAAGTGATTTATATTAATACAATGATTTTAATCAGTACCATTAAATTATCTAAAATTATCAAAAGCCAAAGGCACAATCAAATCATAAATAAATGTTTTAAACACGAATAGATAAGTTTTCTTACTTTTAAAACAAATTCCTAATAACTTGAAATCATAAGTATACTATAAACCACTGTGGTAATTTTTATAAAATTCAAACTATATTGGATGCAATGTATATTAATTTATAAGTTGTATTTATCTATTAAAGTAGACAAGAAACTTTCATATGGCACAGTAAACTTGAAGCTTTTGTTACAAATTTCATGCTAAGAATTTTAATTCTCTCTCTATTTCGGTAATTTAAATTATCTGAATTCATTTTATTTTATTACTCTGTTTATCCGTCATTTAAAATTTTTTAGCAAAATGTAACTGATATTAGTTCTCTGCATAATATATAAATAGTATGGGTGTTATAAATGAATCTGGCTGTCTTCAACCTAATTCCAATGTTCGATCTTACAGCATAGTTGTACTTCCTTTGTCGGAAGAACAAATGCATTCAGACTGAACATAGGAAATAGGCTGAAAAACATTAGAAGAATTTCTTTAAAGACAGGAATTTAACAACAGTTTGTATCATTCTCAATTTTTCAGCAATGTTCTATAGCTTTAGAAAAAAATAGATATTTTAAAACTAATGGCTTTCATTTCATTATTTGGGAAGTCCCAATTTGCAATGAAAATAATAGATGGGAAATATGTCAAAGCTAATAGAATTTGAAAGAGCCTATGCTTTAGAACACATTGAAACATGAGTGCATAGTTGTAACAGTGAAGCAAGAATTTATTGCTATCTGATACCAACTGAAGTTCCTGGTAATATTTAATGTCAGCACTTAATAATTACTTTAACAAAATAAATAATAGTTTTTACGAAATAAATCAGTGAAAGAAACATTTATATAATTTGAATAAAACTATAAAAAAAATTCAAAAATATTAATAATGATTTTCACAAAAATAAATTTAAACAAAAACAAACCGAGTGCAGCCTTAAAAAGACAGCTGTTTCTTTCGCTTCATTCTCAAGCAGAGATCTCTGTGAAATAAAATAAAAAAAAGAACGTTTTAGTTGAATTTACTTCATAATTATTATTAATTCAAATATATATTATAAACTCAAAACATGAAATGAAACAAAAGTAATAATTTCATAAAAAATATAAACGAATTAAATATGGCTTAAACTTACACTCAAATGCAACTTAAAACTGTTTAAAAAATTAAACTTCTGCTTACCTAAAATTATATGGAAAATAATAATTAGTTTTTTAAAAATGTTAGACATTTATTGCTGCCATCACCACCCATTTCCTTTACTATTATATTTCTTTAATCCATCCACTGTCTTTACTACTTTAGCCCTTTATTACTATATTATTTTACTTCATTTCTAAACTACTTTTTCTTTCTCACTCTCTCTCTCTTTTTACTTCCCCCCTTTCTTTTCTTTTTTTAAATCTAATCTACATCCATTTCAATAATCTGAGAAGATACTTTTGTTTGAAATCTGTCATTTCAAACTGAAAAATAAATAGAAATCTTTAATCAAATTCAAATAACTAGTGTAGCTTGTTTGGAGCATTAAGTTAAAAAATACAGGATCTGAGTTCATATACAAGCATCATACAGAGGTTGTTCTCACATATTTAAGACAGTTTTGCTTTGCTATAAAAAAATCATCTGCTACATGACAAATTTGTTTTCATGCAAAATGGCACTTTTAAAGAAGCAATGAATGAAAAGCTGTGTTTGTGCTCTTTCCAAAGAAAATTATTCATATCTAGTTACTAAAAAATGCTATGAAAGCCATGGGTTTTCTATATATACAGCTACAACAGGTAATATTGTCAACAAAGAGAAAAAATGTCAAAATTTAGCTTTAAGAGGAAAAATTGTTCCAGATGCATATCAAAGAGAAAAACAGAAATGTTTTGAATGCTGAAATGGTAAGCTCTTTAATGTTAAAATGAAATAAATAACATTTAAATAAAATAAATAATGTATTTTTGATGTTAGAATAATATCCACCAAGCCAAAAAAAAAAAGGGCGAGAACAGTTGCAAACCATCAATCAACAGTAACTAGTGATTAATGCAGATTTGAATCTTAAACATAATGCACAACGTCTGTCTCCACAACATGTAATCAACCACCGATTGTGCTGCAGAATTCTTTACGAAAACATTTATCCAACAAAAATGGGAAAATGTTGTCACAATAGATGAACCATGAGTGAATTTAAATGACTGCAATAAAATGAGATCCATTTATTATCATCAAAGTGGGAAAAAAATCTTAAAACATCACTCAAAAAAATCTAAAGAAAGTTTTTCGAAGGGATTTATGATTGTTGCTGATTTTTCATATTACAGCACATTAAAAATAGAGTAGACAAAAATGTTAAGATCAACTCCACATGTTATCAGGAAAATATTTTACATCCAGTTTTCAAATATAAAATACCTTCTCTTTACCCACAGTGCCATCAATCAGTAAAACTGCATGAAGACAAAGCAAGCAGCCACATGTCATATCCACTGTCAATTTTCTGGAAAAGAATGGAACAGGAAATGATATCAAGGCACTCATATCCATACTAAATCTACTGATGTATCCCCCATGGATTTTTCGGCTATTTGACTTCTAAAAAGCAGATTGTCCAAAACACTGACCTACAACTTTCCTTGGACTTCGGACAGATATTCATGGGGAAAGAGACAAAATATCTCTTCCGAGCTACAAAAGGCTTTATTGTAATGGAAATAATAGTGTAGATAGATAGTGAAGAATAAGGATTATCATACAGAACATTTAAAATACAAAAAATTTAGGTAAAATATTTCTATACACACAAGGAAAGTCATTTAAAAGATGTGCAAACAACTTCTGTATACTAAAGATCAAAGATTAATTCAATATAATTAGTTAAATCAATTAACACTTTATCATTTTTACCTTAAAATGTAATTACATTCAGCAAGTTCTCTTTAAATGACAAACCATGATTCCATATGATTTAGTCTTCTTTGGAGAAATATAATAATAATAATGATCTTCCTAAGATGTCCTTAGAAAGATCATTATTGGAGATAGCCCTCATTGATTTGTAGGATAGATTTATGTTATATGTCAGGGAATTTCATAAAAATACCGATACAGTACTTATTGGCTTATTAACACCATTATAAATTAATTTATACATGAATTACAAAAATAAGTAAAGAATAAGCTTAAAAAAATATTCTAAATAAAACAGACCTTATGAATAAAGGGAGAAAATATTCAAAAATATAAATTTTTTAATCAAAAGCACTAACTGCTTATTAAATATATAATTTATTGAATTGCATGTGCTTGATTTTCTTTTGGTTATTTTTAAAAAAAGGGGGGGGGGACTTTATAAAGCAAATCAATTTGTTTTGTTAAAAATAAGATTTTTTTCATCAACATAAATGTACTACTTTGATGCCACTTGGCTACGAATTTGTAATATGTTATTGGCTGTATTGATAGGAAATGTAAAGTATAAGTATAAAAAGTTAAATAATGCAATGAATTACTTAAAGAGTACTAGACCATAACTTTCAAATCAAGCATATATGCTAAATGAGAAAATGTTATTGATTTTGAAATAAATAACAATCATAAAATTAATAATGACTTGGAATTAATTAAATTGCCATGAAAACAATTTTACTGTTGTAATAAAAATTGGAAAATTCTAATTTTTTTTTTAGCAATCATCTTAATACATACTTCATGGTTATCATTAAGTTAAGGAGTGATATTTTAAAATAATATTAAAATTAACAATTTCAGTATTTTTTTTTACACTCTTGAAAATACTGCTCATCTGCAGCAGGTGTTTACCATGAAAGTGTCCATCATACTATAACTGATAAATCTACTGAATCTAAACATATTATTTGTTATTAAAATGGAAGTAGGATAACTCTCTCCCATTTTTTTAATATATTAATTCTTTAATCAACATGCTATCAAGAACAGGAATGATTACTAATATACACTGGTTACGTCAATCAAATCTCTAACTCGTATCTTATTTTCAAATTTAAATAACTTTTTTCATAAATTCATAATTTTAGTCTTACCTGTTTATAATAGTGTCTAGCCATTAACAATGAATGAAGACAATTCAGGAAGTTTGGAGTATATCGTAGAACTTGCAAAATGCTGTTGACATAGCATGTGTTACCACAATTTGGTAAACCTAAAGGAGTCACTTTGATCTCACTAATATCAGATGACTCAACAACGCTGGGAATAAATGCAGGTTTAAGATCTGTCATTGCAACGGAACAATTTGGAGAAGCATTTTCATCCTGTATCCCACATATTTCAATCTGGTCAACATCTTTTGATTCAGTAACATCACACTCCATGTCATGATGACCATAATTATTTTCTTCCTTGTACACTTTCGGGGAAAAGTCTTTCAACTTTTTTAAAGAAAGTCTACTAGTTTTAGACACAGAAGATGCAAGATCTCCATTTGAAAGATTTACAACAGGAGCAGAAGCTTTGACGTCAAATCTTGCCATCTAGCTACAATAGCAAGAAGAAAACAAAATTATGTTAAATTTTAAGACTGTTTTCACATGAATTCTATAGAAAATTTTCAAAATACTTTAATAACTCTACAAAAATGACAAAAATTTAAACCATATACCATGATCAATTATTATATATACAAAGCTTATTCTTTTTTCAGGTGAAACCTGCAATACTTTCTATCTTATTCTGATAACAGATATATTTTCATATAATATACAGAACTGATTGATGGTGATCAAATAAATATAGAACACATCCATGATAATTAAATGAGGAAAAAAATTAATAATTTTTTTCCTCATTTAATTATCATGGATCAAAAAAATTAATAATTTTTTTCTAGCTTTATTACCACAATTATGCAGTCCAAAATAATTATTATGAAGTATTTCAGAATATCTTCCCATTACTAGCACAGCCCCAGAAAGGCTTTGTGGTTAAATCTCAGAAATTACCAAAAATTTCCTCTACCTCCTTAAAATTTTCAGTATGGCTCACAACTGAACAATTTTGATTTTCGATTGATAATATGAGTGTAAAATTGAGCAACCATATGAATGAAAGCATTAAACAACTCTAATAATGACAAATTTCACATGCTTAAATACATCAAAATTTATATAATATATGCAAAATAGGATAAATTAATTTTTTCCAAGATTTTTATTATTTTTTACATTTGTATAAAAAGCAAACAAGTGTCATTAGCTAAATAAAAGCATTGACTACCAAATAAATCTTTTGATGACTCTCTAAAGTGGTGTTACTAATGGAAAAGTACTGTATTTCAGATTCCAAAAATAGCACAATATCTTATTTTAAAACATATAAATATGCCTAGAAGTAATATCTAAAAGACAATCTCTTATGACAGTGAATTATTAAGACAATCTTTAGTAAAACAATAAAACAATTTTAATAAAAATTAAAATTAAATTTCATGAGATGAGTGAAATGTTAAAAAAAAAATACAACAGAACTTAGATAAGCTGAAATTTTTTAAATTTCAAAACACAAAATTAATGGAAACTTTTCATCAAGTCCAATTTAGCAGTCACTCTCTCCCCTCCTGCTCCCTTTAGTTTCAGCTAAACACAGTTTAACTGTAATTACACAAGCCTTTAACATTTTTCATTCATAATATCTTTAAAATCAAATGTTATTTTCATGTAATAATGTTAATACATGCTGTTCTCAGAAAAATGTGACAAGGAACATAGTAAACTTGTGGAACGAAGAGATTTTTGAATTAACTGATACATAATTATATAGAATATTACATTAAAAATTTTTATGAATACTATATATTAAAATATATAAAGATTTACTTTTAAATTTCAAATTCAGAAAGAAAACAAATTTCATTAATAATAGAATTAAAAGTTACATTAATAACATGTTTCTCAGAATACCTTTCAAATTTATTGGAGTACCTTAAGTATTATAAAATATAAGTACTCAACAAACTTTCATGGTAGCCTAATCAACAAGTTGCCAACCACTAAAATAAGGGGGAGAAAGGTTTAGCCTACTTGCAGATGGAAAAAAAAAAAAAAAAAAAAGAGAGAAATTCTATTAAAACAGGAGTAACATGTTAAATTATCAAATGTAAAGAATGAAAATAAGAATGCCATATTCAATCAGCAAACAGTTTTTGGATATATGAAACTGCAATTATTGATTTTCATGTGCTCAGTTTCAGCCCTTTCTAATTCTATTGCACATGTTTTCAAGAACTGGAATGCAGTATGAAATCTTCATATGAACGATAGGCACTTCAGGAAGAATTCACATATAATGGTATATATTGAATGTCCATAGCTTTGGAGGATTACTCCAAATTTAGTTTCTGAATTAAATAAATAAGCTCTTGTTCATTGTGAACGATCAAGTTTTGACAGCTAGCTTTTTTTTATTATTATTTCTCTAATGATTCAGCAGGCTTTATACATGCTAGGTTGCAATCTAACATACCAAAACTCTTTAATTTTTTTCAACAGTTGAACTCATCAATATCAGTAGAAGTTAGAGTACAAATCATTTGTTATACACAAGAGCCACTAACTCAAAGAAAAATTAGCATAAAATGTGAGCATGTAGAAAATTTAAAGAAGAGTGTATCTAGAAGTTCCTTGAGACATACACAATAAGGAAAGAGTAATTTAGTAGCAGATGTGTGCATACAACATAACAGCGTGGCATCTTACTTCTTTTCTCAACATTTGGTACTATTTTGTTATCGGGACCAGATTCGGAGATGTACGAATGTATACATGTGTGTACATACGTGTATATGCATATACCCACATACATTCATACATACATGCATATATGAATACAGACATACATTTCTTTAACCTATCCTGATATCAGAATAGAACCCAACCTTTCTTTCAATCTTTTTGGTGGTTCTCAACCTTTTTTTGGCCTATGCACCCCTTTCACCTTTTTCCTCCCGCCTTCCCAAAACTTGAAAAATACATATACATTTATTTAGATTATGGTTTATGGTTTATTTTAGATTACTGTTTAACATATTTTTCAAATTAAACATGAAAAAGTACATAAAATGTTGATAAATACCAAAATGTGAATAAAAGTAGTTTATATTCATAAACTAAAAATAAACAGGTAAATAAAAGGCTGATGCAATTCCCCTCTGGAAACTATGAAATTCACCCCTGGTTGAGAAACCATGTTTTAGTGCAAAGTTTTGCTGTAAGTGCAAATGGAAGAGAGATATGCCAATGAATAATTCAAAATTAGGCAAAACATAACCATAGATCATTGAGGTAGAAAACACAGAGGCCAGGCCTGAATGGGTTTTTTGCTTACATTCTTTTGAAATAGTGACACTCCCCTTCTGGTGACCAACACATTTACTGACTCGTCATTGAGATCAATATGTTCTGACAAAATTATAAATAAACTTTTCGTAATTACATCGTAAATATAAATATAAATGCATATATTTTATGTTTCTATTGGGTTGGCAACTAAGTAACTGCGGATTTTTTTTAGAAAATCAAAGACAATTTTTTCATGGAACTAAATAACTTTATTCTGTAATGTATTGCCCATTTTGATCAATGACCTTTTGCCATCTTTCAGGCAGCATCATAATCCCACATTCATAAAACTTCTGGTTTTTATTAACAAAAAACTGAATCAGGTACGATTTGACATCATCATCATTATTGAAATTTTTACCATTCAAGGAGTTTTATAAAGTTTGAAATAAAAAATAAGCAGATGGTGCAAGGTTAGGACTATATGGTGGATGTGACGAAACATCCCAACCAAGCTGCAATAATTTTTGCCGAGTGACCAAAGATGTGTGTGGCCTTGCATTGTCATGATGGAATACAACACCTTTTCGATTTGTCAATTCGGGCCGCTTTTCTTTAACTCCATTGTTTAATTTCGTTAGTTGTTCAATGTAGACATCAGAATTAATCGTTTGGTTGGGGAGTAAGAGATCAAAGTAGACAATTCTTTGTAACCCCACCAAACTGATAACAAAACCTTCTTTTGATGTTGTTTGAGTTGGTTCACCTGGCCTGCTCCACGATCTTTTCCGCTTGATATTGTTGCAAACAACCCATTTTTCATCGCCAGTTATCAGTCGTTTTAAAAATGGATCGTTTTCATTACGTTTCTTTAGCAAATCGCAGCTGTTAATGCGTTTCTTTCAGTTCGTGAGGAACCCATGTATCGAGTTTTTGAACATGGCCAAGTTGTTTTAAGTGATTTTCAATGCATGTATGTGATACATGAATCTTCTCTGCAATCTCATGTGTTGTACTGTGACGATCCGAATCGATTATTGCTTTGATTAGGTCGTCATCAACTTCAACTGGACACCAGAGCGTTTTTCATCTTTGAGTGAAAAATCACCAGAATGAAATTTGGCAAACCAATTTTGAGAATGCCTTTCTTTTAAGGCTTTGTCACCATAAACAGCACATAACTTTTTATGAGCTTGCGATGCGTTTTTCCCTTTGCGGAAATAAAATAGCAAAATATGACGAAAATGTTCCTTTTGCTTTCCATTTTTCAACGAACGCCAAACGAAAATTACGCAACCGATCAAAAAACTTTTTTTACTGATTCACAGCTGAATTGCCAACTATCAAATAACAAAATGTATTTTACATTTGTACTACGTCTGCAAACCTAAAAATTCAACTGAAGCCATCTATGAGTGAAATCCACAATTACTTAGTTGCCAACTCAATACAATATTTCAAGGTTCTAAGTATGTGAAAGAATACTTTTTAAACAAAATTTCATTTTGAATGGAACTAAATGCTATACTTTTGCCAAAACAGTTTTAATTTGAATGAAGTGTTTCCACAAGTTTTCGCTAATTACATTAGAAAGAAATTTTAAGGTGATTTGATTTTATTCGGTTAATGATTACAAAATTAAAATCAAAGTTTATTGTATTATTAATATTAAAATCAAAGTTTATTGTATTATTAATATTAAAATCACACATTATTTCTTTTTTCCACAGCTTCTTTCTGAATTACTTTATCAACTATGAGATGATTATCAACTTCTGGGGCATCCTTTAAATAAGAAATAGGTACTATTCCATTAGAGAGGTGTCAGTTAATAATAATAATAATAATAATAATAAAAAGAGAAGAAAACAATGATTCAACAAAACGGCAAATATCATGGCTTGAAAATTTAAAGTTTGAAATATCATCACTCATTATTTTTCTGCCATATTTTGCTATTTCTTTTAGTACAATGGATTACACAATTTGGCAGTTACCTAATGACAAAGTGGCTGTCATAATATTCTTTAAGGAATAATTTATAGCAATAGACTTTGTTCTCAAAAATTTTCCGATGAAGTTAACTTTTTAACTCAAACAAAGCTCCTATATGGCGTTACGTACATTCTCGGTGTGTGTGTGTGGGGGGGGAAAGGGATTGAACTGACATCGACTAAATTTTGCTAACTTCAGTTAGAAATCAGTCTAATACGACAATAGATCGGAATACCTACTTTAAAGTCTTTTCACAAAAAGAAAAAAAAAAAAACAATGTTGGACATAAGGAACAATGGGTATTCAGGGGTTTATGCCAAGAAAGCAAAAATGTTTTCTGGTCGCCATTCCAGATCTTTGTGCTACAACATTAAAGACTGCTATTCAGGAAAATGTCACGGATAGCAGCATTATATTTTCAGACTGCTATAAAAGATATCAATTGTAAGGGCAGTGTGAAATGGAGAAATAAACATCAGCTGGGCACTGCTCACAACCATTTAGAGTCATATCTGATAGAATTTATGTGGTGTTGGTTATATTAAAAAAAAACTGAAATTTTTTCTTCAATATTGAATGATATTTATAATTTTATGCCACCTGTTTAGACTGAATTTTGTTTTGTCATTTTTTACTTATATATAGAATACCATAGATTAAAAAATTAAGAAGAAAAATTTTACTTTCTTTAGGTATTAAGAAATTTTTAAAAGTTTACGGAACTAACTTGTTTTTAGTCTTTTGAACTCTATTATTATTTAATAATTTTATACTCGCCAACAACTGATCCCCCCCCAAAAAACTGGCACATTTTTAACTGATGCCACTCTAACGGAATAGTACCTAAAAATCATAGTCACTCTATAATTAATGCTCTGTTTGGTTCATTTCAAATTAACAGCATATTTTATTTTTAATAGTTAAATATGTTAACTATTGCTGCTGATTTCTTATTTTCATGTACTTAACTTGCTATGAGCATATTTTAAAGGGATAAAGAGGGAGGAAGTGTTAATATTATTTAAAACTTGCAACTGAATTCTTTTAAAACTCGAATTTTGGTACTCTTCTGTTATTGGGACAGAATTGATATATGTGTGCGTGTACACCCATCTACATACGTATGTACATATATACATGCATACATGAACACATATATCCATCCGTACGTGAATATATACATACACTTATGAATCTTTTCCTGATAACAGAACAGTTCCAAAATTTTTTACTATTGATTTCAACAATACACATTCTAAAAATTATGCTTTACTGCTTCCTTATATATGCATATCATAGACTGTGCTTTATAACACCTTTTAATACACTGTTTTCCAATATGAATAATTCTTGCTTAAACAGTTTTATAAACATATTTGTCTACAGAATTTCAATTTATGTTTACAATAAAAGCTCAAGGGCATTAGACATTTAGATGATATTTATAATCATTATGAATTTAGACATATTTAATGACTAGATTTCTTCACAATAACATCCACAGAATTTATAAATGAAAAAATCCTTCACTTCCAAATACATTTATAACCATAGTACAAAGTCCAAGATCCGGAATGATCTAAAGTCCGGACTTCAAAGCCACCGACAACCTTTTCTGTTAAGCTTATGCATGCGCATTTTATTTTTTCACCTCAATAATAGAACATGTGGAGAATCAAGAATTCTTAATTCACTTACTAAAGAAACAATCATTTTAGCATAAATTTGTGTGAACAATAATTTAGCTTCATAGCTGCATATCTGTTTGGCATACATCTCAAACTTAAACATGCTAGCACATAGAAATTTTACACCTACTAATATTTTCAGGGTTGCCACTCAAATAGGAGAGTGAAATTCCCTGACTTTTCCAGGTGTCTTTTAAGAAAATTCCAGTCTATCAGCGTAATGCACTTCGACTGTGGTAAGAGGTAAATTAATTATGGTACCACGTGAAAACATAAAAATTTGTCAATTACGTATGACTTATATGTATATATAATATATAATCCCCAAAGCATTACTATTATAACTATAATAGGAGTTGTTTTCTCCACTGAAGATTGAGATTAAAATCTGCCCTATGTGGATTAAAAAATGATTTTTTTGAGGCTAAACAAAAGAAAGAAATCTATTTAATGATATTTTTTAATAAATTTGGGCATTTTAATATTTATGAATAATATTAAAATAATTAAAACTGAATTACAACAATCAACGCTATTTTGGCGAATATAGTTATACTAAATAGTTAGTCTAGATGACTGATTACTATTTTTTATTTTACTGCAAAATGACAAATAAGGCATTTATTTTTTAAAAAAACGTTTAAAAGATTCTGCTGTAAAATCCTTGTATATGCAGCGGCCTTGGCACGATTTTGAAAATTGCCGTCAACACCAAAATCACCCTTTACTGCTCATCATTATGTTGCCAAACATGTGTACCGTACATGGAGGTTAGAACAGAATACATGGAGGCTATTCAAACCTCCATGGTACTGTATACTGGGATTAAACCAATTCTGTTTTATACAAGAATACGTATTTTCATTAGTTCAACATGCACTGCATATGCAAGTCTCGACTCTCGAGGTTACCGGAAACCAAAGTTATTGGAAACTTGCTTTGAATTTCTAAAAGACAATCTGATTGGAGCTGAGAAAATTGGCTCTATACCAGTTGCTCGAATGATGCTCACATGCACCAAGAAACTAATAACTTCCAACGTCGGCACAAAACTCGCTTTTTTTGGGAGGGATCGCTGTATGAAATTCCTCGACTTTTGCAGGATTTTGACTAAAATAATTAAATTCCCTGAATTTTTTGGTCAATTTTCGAAATGCCTGACTTTTTCCGGTTTTACAGGTAGCGTGGCAACCCCATATTTTATATCACTGATGCCACCTGGCAAATCATTTATTAGATTTTGCTTTCATCACTGCCTGTTTATCAATATATGACAACTTGAGTAATGACTCATGCAGCGATGACTAAACAATTTTTTTATGTTATTAATTGAATAAAAAAGTGCATGGTAACCTTTTTATGTTGACATTATGCTTGGCGATGATTACAGATTTAAGTTAAATGCGCTAAGAAATGTTGACGATGAAAAATTTAACAAAACTTTCTTCCCATGCGCTAAAAATAGATTTTATTAATGATACTCATAAACCAAAAGATTACATTTAGTACTATTTGAATTAAGAATACCTGATTTGTTATTCACATAAACCAGAACCGGCGCCAGAGATTATACGACCGCACCGGGTGGCAGAATTAAGACAAAATTTCTTGGAATTTAGAGAAGCCTGGCCAACAAAATTAAGGGATGACAAAATTTTTAGAATTTAGGGAAAGTTCTGGAACCCAAAATTTAGGAGTGGCAAAATTTATAACTTAAGCAGGCACTTGGTAGCAGAACTTGCAGAGATTGCATCAGGCGGTAAGATATCTAGGCCCCTTTGTAAATGAAGAAGAAATTATTTCTGTGTATAGAATTAAAGAGAAAGTATTAACACAAAAAAATGAAACAACTTGAACAACTGACATTGAAAGAAATGTTTAATGAAGTAAACAAATAAATATTAACCTTTTTTTTTCCCCCTGTAAATTTTGATACCTTCTAGAACATAAATGCTTCATTCATAACCGACGGTTTCAGACTTTTAATTTTATAATTTCTACATGCCATCTTACTAGAGTTAAACTAATGTTCTAATATCTGGAAAAATCCCGAATCCGAAATTGCTGAAATCGAGTCCGGTTCTCAGACTTCGTATTTCGCACAAGTATTACAATATTAGCAGTAAGCGAAAACCTATACTCATAGCACTGATTTGTACAAAGCTGTATAGCTTTGTATGAATTATAATAGATTTCTCAAAAATGTGTTCCTAAAGTATGCATTGCTACAAAGAATGATTTATTATGTATATAAACTACATTTAATAATAGATATTTTAAAATAAAAGGCCAGGTTTAAAATGAATTATATTTGAAGTAATATTAATGCATTTCAATATTTAGTACAATGAAAATTAGTCTTTTATAATGCCTGGATTCTTTCGTCATTTCTTCTACAAACATTTTGTAATGCTGCAGTAATCTTTGTCATAATTCTACGTTCTCTGGGCTCTTTGAATTAGTTTATCGGTATTTCTTCTTCATGCATATTCCATATTTCTTACAGAGTTCATATCAGGACCATTTCTAGACCAAGCTAGCAGCTGAAGCCCTTTAGACATAAAATAATATTTCAGGATCCTAGATGTATGGCAAGGGGTACTTAAATCTTGTTGAAAAATTGCCTCTCTTTGAGCAAACCATATACAGTACAAAGTCCGAGATCCGGAGTCGTCGGAACTTCGACGATTCCGAATATTAGATCATCAATTTAAATCTAGTAAGATGGCATGAAGAAATTATACAATTAAAAATATGAAATCGTGATTTATGAAATAAAGAGCCTTTATGATCTAAAGCATTTCAAAATTTTACAAAAAAATTAAATTAATATTTATTTGTTTACTTTATTAAACATATATTTTAATGTAAGTTGTTTAAGTTCCTTCTTTTTTTTTTTTTCGGATACTTTCTCTTTCATTCTATAAACAGACATAATTTCTTTTTCAGTAACAAAGTTCCATTGCTCAAGTCCTTGAGAATTCCAACTAACTTGTCAATCAAAAGTTTTTCATTTCCAATAACCTCTCTATTACTATGCCATATTTTTTGGATCTAGAATCATAATGTAGATTTCGCCGTCCGTTAATTGATTGATGATTGGGGCATTGTCATTGCAATGAAAAACTTCTGCTGTATCATTTTCAATTATTATTGCTTCTCCACATTTCTTTACAAAATCCATTAACTGGAAAATTTCACCTTTGATTTGCAATATCCAAAAACCTTCAAATTCATGGCTACCATCTTCATCATCCTCACCATGATATATGGTAGCTGGCCATAAATTATGCCAAGCAGTTTTTAAAATATCTGGAGACACATCCTTCCAAGATCTTGCGACACTCCACACAGCAGACTTTATGCCAAAATAGTTCAAAAATTCTTGAATAGTCCTACCATTATTCAAGAAATTTAACATGGATTTTAAAAATGCTACATTATATTTGCATTTCAATGTGCACACTATTCCAATATCCATAGATTAAATGATGGATGTACAGTTTTGAAGAAAAAATAACACAGATACATGATCTTTCACTAAAACTTTAAGTAAAGTATGAGCCGAACAGTTGTCTACAATCAGGATTCTTTTTGCGTTATCAGGTAAAACAACCAAATTCAAATGTTGCCGAGCCTCTAGTATAAAATGATTTTCAAACGAATCATTCATTAATGCTTGTGTCATCCATGCTCTTTTATTTGCACAATATATAACGGAGAAAATCGTTACTTCTTTAAATGCTTGAGGAATTTGCGCTTGCTAAAATTGTTCCTCTCGCTTTGGAATCGTTGACACCACTTGGAGCCTTTTCTGTAGAGGTTGCTAAGGTATTTCGCGGTACATATTTCCAGAAAAAACCAGTTTCATCAGTGCTCTAAATTTGTCACTAGTAATGAGTTCAATGAATTCATCTGCAAATAGTTCAGTAGCTTCAGTATCAGCTGAATTGTTTTTCACCTGAATTTTTTAATTGCTTTATTTGTACCATGGTGATTTTTAAATTTGGTTATCCAACATGTCGAATATGTGCACTCAGTTTTGAAGTTCATTTCGTCATGAAATATTTTGATTTGAGCCATTAGCATTGGACCCGTCAATTGCACGTCATCACTACGACACTGTCTGATCCATTGAATCATCACTTTACCATGATCGTCACTTTTAGCATAAAGAACAATTTTTCTGGTATTCATTTCGATTAAGCTGTCAGAATCCCCACAAAATTTTAAAAAAAGTTCCTTTTTCTTTTTTTCTTATGTCCTATACAATTGACTTCCAATGCCATACTTCTCACATAATTTTGAGACGGAAATTCCTTTATCCATTTATTGCAGGAATTCCCCTTTTTGTTTAATGGACACCGAAACATACTTTCGCTTTGTAAATCTTTTTGCAGATCCAGAATTAAAAACTCTTTTCGACCTAATCAAAAGTTCAAGCTTTAATTTTTATAAAATTGCTGTAATAATAACAGTCTGCGAAAAATGATAGGCTGGATCAAATTAGAAAATTAAGGAGCAGTGCAGTCTCCTACATTAAGAGAAATTCCGTAAAATAATTTTAGTCCAGCTTAATAGCGTCTGTTATACATTATTGGCTATGTATCATAAGATTGCCGACGAAAGACAAGTTGTTCCGCTAAATTTTTTATTGCTTCTATTGCGTACCGAATTAAGTCTGAATTGTATTAGATTAGTTATTTATTATACCTACATCTATTTCTTTCACATGCTTAAGCCAAATCTGAGTCCTTAATAAATAAACTCCCACATATACTTACCTAGTGTCGGCGCTAGATACCGCCTGATGCAGTCTCTGCAGGACCTAAATTCTGCTGCAAAGCACCTTCCTAAATTTTAGCCACCCCTAAACTTTGGATCTCAGTGCTTTCCCTAAATTAATAAAAATTTTGTGATCCCTTAATTTTGCCGCTCGGTGCTTCTCCAAATTCCAAAAATTTTGTCTTCTCTAAATTCTGCCGCCCGGTGAGGCCATACGAGCTCTCACACTGGTTCTGGGTTTATGTGAATAGCATATCAGTTATTCTTAATTCAAATAGCACTAAATACAATCTTTTTGCCTATAAGTTTCATTAACAAAATCTATTTTTAGAACATGAAAAGAAATTTTTGTTAAATTTTTCCTCGTCAAAATTTCTTAGTGTATTTAGCATAAATCTGTAATCATCGCTAAGCGTAATGTCAGCATAAAAGGTTGCATACTCTTGTTATTCAATTACTAATACCAAAAAAATTTTTTAGATATCGCTGCATGAGCCATTACTCAAGTTGTCATGTACTGATAAAAATGAAGTGATGAAAGTAAAATATAATAAATAATGATTCGCCAGGCTGGCATCAGGGATATAAAATATTAGTAAATGTAAAATCAACAATGTTCCTACATAGAATGTTTCGGTTTGACATTTATGCCAAGCAGATATACAGCCAAATTATTAATCTCTCAAATTTATGTTTAAATGACTGTTTCTTTAATAACGAGGTATTTTATTTAGTGCGTAAGTGAAATTAAGAATCGGAACCCTCTACATGTTTTATTATAGAAGGAAAACTGAAATGCATATGCGTAAAGCATACAAAAAAATTGTGGCTTTGAGGTCCGGATTTTAGATTATTCCGGATACTGGACGTCAGGATCTCAGACTTTGTACTGTATTACGTAAAGATATATTCTTTCAAGCTCTTATTCCATTTTTGTGAATTTACATTTGTTTTATTATTTCAATGTACACAGTCCAGTCACATTAATGTGACCATCTGTCAAAAGCCAGAATAACCACCTTTCGCAGAGCGGACTGCTGCGAGACGTGCAGGAAGAGAGTCACATAGGTCCCTGAAGGTGTTCTTTGGGATGTTGAGCCATGCCGACTCTAATGCCGTAGCCAGCTGCGCTAGATTACGCGGTTGAGGATCCATGGCGCGAACAACTCGATCGAGATGGTCCCACAGATGCTCGATTGGGTTTAAGTCAGGTGAGTTTGCTGGCCAGGGGAGGACGGTAAACTCATCCTGGTGCTCTTCGAACCACGCACGTACACTGGCAGCTGTATGGCACCTCGCATTGTCCTGCTGGAAGATGCCATCATCCTGAGGAAAAACAATGCGCATGTAGGGGTGAACATGGTCCGCAAGGACAGATGCGTACTTGTATTGATCCATTGTGCCTTCCACAATGATCAGTGAACCTAGAGAATGCCAGGAAAACATTCCCCAGACCATAATGCTCCCGCCTCCAGCTTGGACCGTTCCGGCAATGGTTGCAGGGTGGTTCCTTTCAGAGGTTTCACGCCTTATACGCCAACGTCCATCTGTCCGATGGAGCATAAAACGCGATTCATCCGAAAACGCAACCTGTCGCCACTCAGTGGACGTCCAGCTGCTGTACTGGCGTGCAAATTCTAGCCTTCGCCGTCGATGAACAGCAGTCAGCATAGGTGCACGAACCAGGCGTCTGCTTCGGAGGCCCAGACGCAGCAATGTTCGCTGAATAGTACTTTGGGAGACACTTTTGGTAGCCCCTTGGTTCATTTTGGTGGTCAGTTGCTCAACGGTAGCCCGTCTATCTGCCCGAACGCATCTCCGCAACCGTCGTTCGCCTCTGTCATCTATGGCCCGTGGTGCACCACATTTGCCACGTCGCTGATTTTGGACAGTCCCATTTTGCCATGCACGGTACACTTTTACCACGGCGGCACGCGAACAGTTCACAAACTCAGCCGTTTCGGAAATGCTTCCACCCTTGGCCCGAAAGCCAATGATCCTGCCCTTTTGGAAGTCGGATAAATCGCTTCGTTTCTGCATTACGCCAACGATTGAAATGTTTTCCGAAGCCCTCACACACCCTTTATATACGCTCAACTGCACCGTGCTGCCACCTGCCTTCTGTGATTGGTTATTTAACTCTGACATGGAAAGTACGTGGTGGTCACATTAATGTGACTGGACTGTGTATATGGTATCATAAACAGATATGCAGAATAAATCATTAAAGAAAGACACAGTTGCATCTTAGTTAAAAATGCCTGGCATAATTTATGGCCAGCTACCATATTTCATGATGAGGATGATGAAATTGGTAGCCACGAATTTGAAGGTTTTCAGATATTGCACACCAAAGGTGAAATTTTCCAATTAATAGATTTTGTAAAGAAATGTGGAGAAGTGGTAATAAATGAAAATGATATAACAGAAATTTTCATTGCAATGACAATGCTGCAATCATCAATCAATTAATGGATGGCAAAATCTGTAGTATGATTCTAGATCTAGAAAATACCGCTAGTGATAGTGAAGAAAGTGACAGAAAGGGTACTGAAAACAATTAAATTTCGATTGGTAAGTTAGTCAGAATTCTTGGCACAGCAATTGCAGGACTTGAACAATTGAACTTTATGATTGAACAAGAAATTATGTCTGTCTACAGAATTAAAGAGAAAGTTAGCATAAAAAAACGAAGCAACTTAAACTTGCATTGAAAGAAATGTTTAATAAAGCTAAGAAATAAATATTAAGTTTTTTTTTGTAAATTTTGATACCCTTTAGACCATAAATGCTTCATTATTTAATAAAACATGATTTCATACTTTTAATAATTTCTACATGCAATCTTACTAGATTTAGACTGATGATCTAATACCCCAAAAAATCCCAAATCCTGAATTGCCGAAGTCCAGACGAGTCCAGATCTCAGACTTTGTACTGCAATTTAATAAATACGTACATATTTAATTAAAATGAAAATGCATGCTTTTTTTACAATGTTAAGCATAAATACTCATATATATTTAATATTTTCCATTTCTGGCATGTGCAAATCTTTACATTCTGCACTTAAACTTAATTTTTTGAGTAAAGTAGCACAAATCAGAACATACAGCTTTGTATATATCAGAATTTTTTACATAAGCAATATGTAAAAATATAAATTGAATGACAATTACATGCATTATTTTTAATACGCACTCAAAGTCAGATTTTCTTCGAAATTTCTTCATGAAGGCATCTCGCTCCTTAGGCAGATAGCCCTTGCATGCTTTAAAAAGCTTAACCTGACACTGATGTGCCTAATTACAAATATTTAACTTGCATGATTTTATATTTACATTTAGCCATCAAGTTTCAAACTTTTGACACGTTTTTGAATGCATTCATTACCAAATTCAAATTTTCTAGAAATTCAGTACCTCTCTTGGTTCATACAGCTTCATCACCTTGACTGTACATGGCACTTTTGCCGAAGTGGCAAATGTTTCTGCATACAGTTTTACCCAGATATACAGTTACAAATTTTAACAAGGATTACAGGATTTCAAGGCTAATTTAATTTTTCAGTTAAGATATACGAACCCAGAGTGATTAATTTTCAATTATATAAAAATGAAACAATGGGTTTAAAATGAGCAACTATTATGCTTTCTTCCCAAAAAAATTTTAAAAAGAGCATAAAAACAATATGTAGATGATGAGAAATGTAGTTTATTTAAAACATTTTGCTATTTCGAACAAATAAAAGTAGCAAATGCGCTATCACGGACATTGAAATAAGTATACAAATTTTCATGCTTACAACAGTTAGTTATAAGGAAACTGAGCTTTGAATTGTGTTATATTTCTGCAATATTTTGACATTTAAAAAATACCTTTAAGTATAAAGAATGATAAATACCAACACTTTGCTAAAATATATATATTTTTACAGTCCATACCTTAGAATTTCATAAAAAAAAATTCAAAATCAAAATCAGTGTTGCAAGTTATCAAAACATAGCCAAGATGTGACTTGTGCATAAATGCCACTAAACTATACAAATTGTTATTACCCATCAAACAATGAATGTTTCTTTTATGCGGAAGTGTCCCCGCTTTTCGATTTGTGCGGAACTGTCATGTGCAGATTTTGCCAAACCGCTGTCAAGGTAACATGCTCTGCATCAGCCATAGTGCAAGGATGGCATCTCCTTTTATTCTTACCTCCATACCGTTGACAGGTGAAAATTTTGGGGAAGGGGACTTTTACCTGTGATAAAACATATATTCCTCTTCTTAAAAAAAATTTTTACACTTAAAAAAAAAAAAAGAAGAAGCTCTACTTTTATTTTCTTAAAATGAAACCATTAATTACAAACAGTTTTAAAACAAATTTCAATCCAGAAAAAATGATGATAACAATAAAGATTTTGAAATGATTGATCCTTTGCAGCTTTATTAGCAAACTTCAGCTTTATGGATGTGTTGTATATGGCTAATATACAGATAAAATGCTCTCTTAACATGCTCTTGCTACTGACGTTTTGGTGCATCTGAATGGGGCTGTATGCCGGTAATGCTCTGGGACCTCAGCTGACTATCACAAGTGCTTTATTTTTAGTGTGGTATTGAAGTATTGAAAATTGAATGAAAAGATTATTTAGTTATGTTAGAGAAGCTTTTTTTTTTTTTTGGGCATGTGTGGTTTTGAAATTTTGTGTTTGAATTTTTTTATGTGCATTTTTTCAAATGACAGATGGGACACGTATGGCAGGACTTTTAGCCCAAGAAAAAGAAAGTAAATAAAAAAATTGACTGATGACGAAATAAAATAATTATTAGAAAAGAGAGACCTTTCCGATTATGATAGACTACGGCTCAAATTCTTTGGTCTTAGTGAATCAAAAGTAAGTGTTACTGCTATGAACACCATATACAAGGTATGTCCCGAAAATAATGCGGCCCATTTTCTTCCGCCACAACTATCCGTCGCACAGCGTTGCCGCTTGCACAGAAGGGTGGGTGGAGTCTTGGGAACGCAGCACGGCCAGCACCAGTCGGCTGCGAGCTCCTGGAGAGTCATGGTGCCTGTTTCAGTGAACCCTCGTGTAAGTGCTTCGTCGAAATCAAGATGGAAAAAACTCTCGATCAGTGATACAAAAAGTTTTGTTTCAGACTCAAGAAAACGCCATTGACGATTTTTGCGTTGCTTCAGTCCTGATTTGTCCCCGCCCGACTTCTTTTCATTCCTGAAGATTAAAAAATCCCTCAAAGGACAGCATTAGGGGACCCTGGAGAACATCAAGGCGGCTACGATGAGGTTACTACAGAACATCCTTGTGACGGTCTTCCAGAAAGCATGGAAATCACATTGGAACAAGAGTGTTAAAGGAGGCGGGATGTATTTTGAAGAAATATTGAGTAACTGTACGAATCGGTACAATAAATTTCTTTAAAAAAAAAAAAGGATGCATTACTTTCAGGACGACCTTGTAAATGTCAGATTCTGATAGAGAAGACAACAAAGACCTCAACAATTACCAACAGTTAAACATGGACACCATGTATGAGAGGCGTAACTGCACAGACAGACTGGATATTGCTTAAACTGCTGTGAAATATACCATAATCTAGTAATGCAGCACTATTTTCTACACAAATGGCATTTTGTTTGCAATAAGTTTATAATTTTTGCATTCGTTTCATGATTTTTTATTATGTACATTATATATTACATATAATTTGTTATGTTACATAATCTTTAGAGTTCAGCATCTGATATGTAGATATATTTTATAATTTTTATTTTGCTTCAGCATTTTGAAATAGGAATAGTTCAACAATGCCAATATCTGTATTTTATGCTTGAAAAAAATGAAGAATAATTTTTTTATACTTTTTCATAAACGTGATTTCTTACTGTCCAATTATATGCTTCATTTCTTTTAAACTGTGGCTTAATACAATACACTAATAATTTATTAATTTTCAGAAAAATGATTCACGAGTTTCAAAATTAAAAAGTTGAAAAAATAACTTTTTTGATAAATGGAAACAATAGGTATTACCGACTGTTGACTTAATCTGATATTCCTTTTTTTATTTAGTATATTTGTTTGTTTAATTCAGTACCAGAAAGAATTTGAAAGCTATCTGCATGAAGGAGAAAAAAGGTCTTTATAGAGGAAACAAGCTCATACTTGCTTGTTTTCTCCATAAAGCAAGGAAACAAGTTCATATTTGCACTATGCAGGTAGAAAAACACAAAGACATCCATCCAGCCATTCCATTACCTGAGATCAAACAGAGATTTGATCTCATCAAATTGAGGTTAAGCATACAGTTAAAATTTTTGATTGAAGGGCTTCAATTACCTCTTTTGTTACTTATGGTATTTAATTCCATGCAGATAATATAAAAACGGAAAACCTATTTTCTTCAGGATTCTATTATTTTCCTCCCATTGCAATGATTTATCATTTGATACACTACATAAATTTGATGCAAAATTAATTAATATATGATGCATATTTATTAAATGTTAAGCAATGATGATGAAGTGGAATTATACAAAGTATGTGATATTGATTTTGTGTAATTAATTCTTGATTTGATTTGATTAATTGATTAAAAACAAAGCATATAACGGCGATCTGCCGAAGAAAGGGATAGCCTTACTGTATGATTTTCTAAGAAGAATTAATTAATATTTTCATTACATGAATTTATTTTATTTATTATATTATGGCAAAGTACACTAGGCTATCTGCCTGAGAGAATGGACGTCTTAATGGAGGAATCTTTGAGGAAAACTGTTTCAGATTCATATTGCATGTGAAGTTAATTATGAAAACACTTATGTAGCAAACTTGTTCGCAGGATTTGAACCCAAATGGAACTACTAGTATTCAGGGATCTTATCCACACGGCTTCTGACAGATGAATATGTGCAATTTATCTATCAAAAAATAAAAGTTGGCAATATGTTACAACTTTTTTTTCCTAAGAACCTTAATTATGACTGAGTACTACCAACTATTTTTTTAAACCCAAGTTTAATTCTAATAAAAATTGTTAATACAGAAACACAATTATTTTAATTATAAATATGCTTTCAAAATAATGTTTATCTGAATCTACCATTATTAGTGATATTCTCCAGTATTAGGAATACTTGCTTCAAGTACAACTGTTACCGGCGAAAGTCAATGCCGTTGCAACCTTTCATATCTCTTATTATGGAATTAGTAGGCAGGGTTTGTTTTAAGTCTTCTTTCTCAAAAAAAAAAAAAAAAAAAAAAATCAGAATTTTAAAACTTCTTTTTTATTTTTTTACTATTAGACAATTCATTTAATTATTACACTGTAAACAATAGAAAACTTAGAAAAATCACACCTTATCTGCTCTATTTACTCTGTAGTTATCACAGAAAATAATGAGGCGCCTAACAGTATCCTATTTCAGGAATAACCATAAAAGAAGTCAACTGTGCAGCTCTGAGACAAAATAAATATGAACAGAGGAGGATGAAAATTCAAAAAAAAAAAAAAAAAAGTGTGGTTTAAAACCAAACTTCTTAAAGAAGAATGGATAGAATAACTTTTAATGAGATGTACTTCATTTTTGGAAAACCCTTTTTAATTTCCTGACACAATTCTAATACACTTTAATGTATCTAAACTAGCTGAAATGAACTCTAAACAAACTCTAATTGTCCTATTTTAAACTTAATGGGATTTCTTATAGTGGAAACTGCAGTAAAATAGAAGTAAAGAGAAGCACCGAAATGGATGGCATTTTGATGCTTCCGTTTGGTTTTTTAAGACAATTCAGTCGGTACATTTTATTAAACATATATCGATGTCAATATGTCAGGTCCATTAATAAATTTTAATATTAAAAATTACGGCATAGAATTCTATAAAACTCCAGAACTTTTGAACATAAATTCATTAATTCTTCTCTGGCATTTATACATAATTATTTTTTAATACAAAGTTTTTCTTGATCTTTTGCCCTAAATCTATTGAAACCATGCATATAAAAAATATGTATTACAGAATCAGCTTGCAGTAAGGTAAAAAAAGTAAACAAATTGATTATTAAGCTGACACTATGCTGTGTCAAATAAAGTAAGAAGTGTTATTCCGATAAGGAAGATGACCACAAAAAATAAGTACATGTTCGGCTACACAGCACAAACAATGAATGTAGGATCAAGAATGTAACACTTTTCAAGTATCATAAATAGTATTAATAACATTTTCTTGCTTGAAACATGATATTTTACAACGGTACTTCTCAATGTGTTTTAAAGCTGAAATTTTTAAGAAACTTCTGAGATTTTGCATCTAATTTGGCACCCTTTCTAGCAAGTCACCCGAGGCAAGCGCCTCACTTGCCTCCCCATTGTTCCTGCTCTGCCACTGACGCTATAAAGTGAAGGGGAAATTATCACACCAAACACGAAAATAAAATGAATTTCTATTTTTCTAGTTTTACTAATAAATTAAAAAGAATATTTTAAACCATTAAAACACTATTTTGTAATCTGGCTTCTAAGGATGGAAATATCATTTACACTCACAGCGAATGTGTTAAATAATTAACAAATGCACTTTTGACAATTTTCTGAGTAATATTAATTCAACATGCATAGTACTGTTTTAGTGATTTGTAACAATTTCCTGAATAAACAAATTAAGTGAAAAGGGAAATAACTTTTATTGCAGCTTTAAGTGGTAACAGTTTTTACACGGAAGATTAGCTAAAATTAGTTCAAAGAAATTGCAGAAAAGTCTAAATTCTTATTTAACTAGAATAAATACCATCCCATAAAACAGCACAGCAAGGCATTAAATCATTGTATATTTAAACTTAACAGCCCTTCAGTCTGTAAATAGACTAGATAACAGAATGTTGCTAATTTTCAGTTGACTAATTCCCTTCAATAATATAATGTTGGACTTTTGTCTAAAGGATGTAAGTGGTCTTAAAGGATATTCCGGAAAAAACAGACCTAGAACAATATTTATATATTCCAAGTTATGTACACTGTGGGCGGAGGAGAGGCAGTTACATAAATTACATACTGGGCAGATTCACAAAATTCAGCTTGCGCTTTTCATGTCTCAAAGGTGCGACTTAGGATATGTAGATTTATATAGAGCAGTGTTCTAATATAGGTATTTTGACACAAAAATCAGACTTTTCTGAAATGACACGTCAATTTTTTTCCATAATTCGATTCTACGACTCATGTTATGCTAAACTGCTAAGTTTTGTAAAAATCCCATGAGTAGTTTTTAAAAAATTAGCTCTCAAAATTTTAACTTCTCAATGTTAATTGAATTTGATATATATTTATTTATAGCTCTTTTTTTTTTGTATTAAACTTATTTGAATCCTCCTTTCCTATTTCGAAATTTAGGTTCATTACAAATAAAATTCACCGTTTTATTATTTATTTTTAACATTTGTATTTTAAAATAATTTTTATAAATTTTTTGAAAAAATTTTGAATTATAACCTATAAAGTTTTTATCGATACCATCTTTTTAAAATAGATGTATTTCTAGGCATACCTGCAAAAAATTAAGTTTTTTATTCAAAATTTCCTAAGATATATACGTGAATTTACATATTGGCGCATTTTGAAATTTGGCATATTTATTATAAGCGATAATAACACCAAATGTGGTTTATGGACTTTGTTAAAATTATTTGAAAGTATGAATGATAACGTTTTTTCCGTTTGTTTACGATGAACAAAAAGAAAATGAAAATAGGTTGCTATACATTAAGAAGTTCGCAAAGTAAATTATTCTCGGTGCAAACTGAAAAAAAAAATTCGCCAATTTAAATTTTTGAATTTCTCCGTAAATTTTGCACCAAATTTTACAAAATTTAATATTCAGGCATAATCTGAATCGCAATACGGAAAAAAATTAGCATGTTATTTCAGAAAAAATTCGATTTCGTGTCAAAATACCTATATTAGAACAATGCTATATATAAATCTAATATATATATCCTATGTCGCACTTTCACGACATGAAAAACTCAATTTGAATTTCATCGATTGGTCCAGTAAAATGGAAGATACAGAACCGTCCCCCCCTTTTTTTTTTGCAGCGTACAATTACATTACATATTACTGTGGATAAAAGCAATTTTTAAATACAGTACCATCATCTACCACCACTGCTCTTATCTCGTACACTTTCTTTCATCTTTTTTCACTTCCCGTAGAAATTTTCCTTTGTTCCGGCAGTTTGTGACAGTAGTTTTTCTGTCATTCTTCAGTAAATAATCTTAACTATTTTTGGACAAGGTCACTTTGATTTTGAGAATTGACTGTAGTAATAAACATTTATTTACACTGCCAAGCAAAATGTAAACAAAGCTATGATACACCACATCCACTGAAAATTGGCTACTTTTATCTAGCCATGTGACTTGTGTATATTACTGCATGTTATTTAAACTAAGACTGCAATAATAAAAAATAAAGCAATTATTGTATTAAGTAAAGTAATTAACGCTATATTAATACAACACTTCATAAGTCAAGAAATGTTAAAAAATTTAATACTCGAGTGTTAACTCTTTCACGACCAAAGCGCCCAACACAGCCCTTTATTGAGACGACCACAATCGCCCCAAAACGGCCAAGATTGCGATCTTGTTTTCTCCCCCCCTAAAGTATGCAGGTGCAGTTTTCCCATATGCATTATATCAGTTTACTGCAGACAGCTTGTTCTAAAAGGTTTAATTGTGGTTTCTTATCTTAAGGTTGCACGTGACATTTTGTTGTTGATTCTCTGATTTCAGTTTAATAGCTTCAGAATAGGTTTATAAAGAACGGGGTCAAAGGCTAACGGAATCTTTGTTTGAAAGTACAAAGGACTTTTCACACTTATTTCAGCGTCAATGGACGGGGACAGGAGCAAATTGCTGTGAAACTGGAAAAGTATTCCAGGCGTTTTGGTACTTTAAGGATACAAATTAGCGAAGGGTTTAGATTTCAAAGAGTTAAAGCTGAAATCTGATATAACTGAGTAACTAAATATGCCATAAAAATTATTACTTTGTATTTTATCATGAAGATCATGTAAGCAGTATTTAATTGGTTTAAGGTATTGGATCTCAAGAACTGTTACTTTAAACGAAATGGATGGTTGCCTAGAGTTCCAGACCTGATTAATGTTGTCCAAATAATTTCTCGGTAAATCTTCAAAAGCTTCGCACCTTTTTGGTGATCAGTGATATCATACAGTGGCTCTCCCTGCTCTTTTTTTAAAGAAACTATTCTAGCCAAATTGCAAAAAGAAAGTTCAGTAAAAACAGCTAATCAGAAAAACTGAGACCAAAAGTTTTATGTAAATATTCAACTGTCAATTAATTGCCCCAATAGTTTGAAATTAATAATATTTACATATTATCAGATGACTTTGGGCAAATAACCCATCTTTCATCACATCCACATTATTCTTAACACACATTTTACATAATTATTCAAATTATTTATGATGCCCTATTTAAACAGTCACATTTTTTTCCTATTTACTGAATATGCATACTTATTTGCAACCAGTTTCAAACCCATGCACAAAATAATCACCTGTTTTATTCTGTAGATAATCGAAATTAATTTTGATTCAGTTATGAAATATAAATTAAAAAATGACAGAATGAAATCCACAAGTATGTTTTCATACATGTCAAGATTTATGATTAGTCTGCAATTTTCCCACAGCAAAGCAATCACAGAGATTTCTAGTTTGTTCATAACTGTTCCATAAGTTTAACTGTAACTATGAATTTGGCTAGATTGCAGATTACGGGCCAGTCGCCAAATGAAGTGAAATTGCGCCAAATTTGGTAACCTCTTATCATCATGAAAATTGTTAGGATTTAAGGTTACAGTTTATAGCATTTAAGCGGGCCTTTTGTATTTTCGTCATTTCACTATGCTTCTAGTAAATTGTGCGAGCAAAATGGCTGACGTCGAAAGAGTTGAACGTGTGGATTTTACTTATTTGATTCGATTGCAAGATAAGGCCAAAAGATGTGCGATAGAATGGTGCATGAATTATGGTTTGATTGCGAATATGTACGAATGTCCTAAGTGTAAAAAATAGTATGAAATTACTTGAAATGAAAGATGCGACAGATTTGTGTGAATGGAGGTGTGTATCCATTATATGCGGTTAAGCACATGGTTGAAATGAGCCATAGAGTCCGTGTTGAATGAGCGTGCCATTTTGAATTTCATCTCCATTGTACTGTTACATTTTAGTGTGGATATAAACAAATGCAAGTTTCTACTATTTATTATAAATAAAAATTTATTGTAAAAATATAAATTACATAGTTAAAATTGTTTAACCACTTTTTTTTACTATACTATTGCTCATGTTACAGTAGATCGAAATTTTGAATTTTATCTTTTTTTTTTCTTCTGCAATTTTTTTTTTCTTCTGCAATTTTTTTTTTTTATTTTTAAAGTTTTAGATTAAATATGAATCAATGTTTTCTCATCATTGGCTCTAGTGTAGAATTGGGTGCCCTTTCGAATTGGCGAAAAATTTTGTTCCGTTTCGGCGATGAAATCCCATTTCTGGTTACCATGAGAGTTTTAACATGGTTTTAGCTTCTTGATTTATTTAATTGAAAATAAATCAATGTGCAATGACTAAGTTTGTGCAATTCTCTGATTTTTTTTTAAGTCAAAACAGGTCGATGTGTACATACATGGACACTGAGTTTGTGAAATTCTTTGACTTCTTGTTTTGGTTTTGTGTAGCGGCCATCTTGAAATTGTGTCTTATTGGCGCCTATCTTGGCGTCAAAACAGAATCGCCAAAAAACAAAGGGCACCCAATTGTAAACTTTTACCTCATCATTCATTGCTCATTTACCGCTTATTACAATTTCTTAAATTTCGTGCTAAAATGTTTTACTCCATTTTGCTACTGTCTTAAAAATGGTATATATTATGAAAACTTTTAATATTGTTGATGCCATAAAATACATAGTTATTAACTTTCAAATACTTTATCATTGTTTTCATTGAACTTCTGTTTTAGACATGTTTACAAGATTTATTCAAATTCACAACCATCTAATATGGCGATATGATGAGTTAGTGATTTTCTTAAACACGCGAAAATAACCGATTTGGCGACTTTTCGAAAATGCGCCAAACTGGCCCATAATATGCAGTTTTACCATGAATTTCAGATTACTAATGGTACCTTGGTCTACTTTGTCTGTCTAAATTAGTCAGATCTAAAGTTCTACCTTATAATTTTTATTCTCAAACAGAATTGGATGTTAATAAGACAGGAAAAATCATCCTATTTGTTTTTAAAAAGTTTATGTAGTTATCCATTTGGAATGCATTAAGAAGGAAATTAATATCAATACAAATATACAATAATATCCCTGTATCCATAAGTAACTCGTTCTAGGATATACCACAGATAACAGGAAACACTATGTAGAACTGGATATCCACGCAACATATATATAAATTGAGTGAAGTTTAACAAATAAATATGATATATTAAGACACCAATGCCAATAATTAACAATACAGACTCTATAACCTTTTCACAATAAGGTAAAATTTACTTTCCAAAATGTTTGCTTTTTTACTAAATGGATAAGAAATCACAGCTTCTCTTTTAGAAATAACAGGATCTTATGCTTAGAAGCTATTGTAATGCAAATAAAAATTTGAGTATGACAGCTGAGATAAAATGTCATTATCGAGAATAGGAAGATTGTTAAAAAGAGAGCAGAGAGAAATTTAACAGGATGAGCTGTGTATGTAAAGGAGGAATCAAGAGTTTCGAACACAGAGCTAGTTGCCTGCTGACATTTTTATAACTATTATGGAGAAGAGATAAATTAGGAAAAGCACAGTTCTGATAAAAGGCATATATCCAAGAATATACACAAGATTCCAAAGATGGCCATTTAGTTTTAGTTACATCTGTTAGGAAAGCGTGTATACAGAACGTCATATTACTGTACAAATATAGCAATTAGTTTGTTTCATATTTAGCCATAGATTATTTATTATTTGATGTACATTTTGAAACTTTGAAGGATCTTTTTCCCTCCATTGCAATCCATGGTGGATATTAAGGTAAGACTACATATTAAAATGCGTTTATTAATACATACACAAATAATTATATCCACAATAGACAAACTGTAGCCATGGTAACCATTTTGTATAATATATGCTTATTAATTATTTTTATTTTTATCAGAATGTCAATACTTTTGAGAACTAATAATTTAATAAAAAACTGATGCAGTTTTTCAGGGGAAAAAAATACAGAAACTCATTTTACTAAATATATATCTTTGTTATCACTCTATGATTCACTACTTGATAAGCTTTATAAGCAATAACTGCATTAGTGATGGCAATTTCTAACTATATTAAAAGAATGCACAGAAGTAAGATTTAAATAGTATAACATTCATTATTCAAATCTAAAGAGACATCTGCTGGTACTGAAAGAAAATTCATAGTTTATTATACAAATTAAAATTAATTATGTTGTTTTATTCAATTGTATACAAAATTGTTACATAAATTTAGTAAATATAACACACATGAAGATAGGAATATTGTACATCTGTTTTATTACTGAAAACGTTGAACTGTGAGCAATATTGAACCCATACGGAAAAAAAAAACGGGAATCCAACCCAATTCAGAATCTGTCGTTATAACATTTTCCAAAATACACAAACCATTTAACACTGCATTTTCCGAGGATGTACCAATACTACTACAAGCTTCTGTAACGTTTGAACGTTCATCAGCTTAAATTCCTTATACAAACACTGGTGATTTTTTCCCCCTTTTACAGGAGGGGGGGAAATAGAAAAAAAATCATCGATATGCTAATAAATTTTTCAAATACACCTTTCATGAATATATTACACCTTCAATTCGTATCCATTTCTTACATACTATCTGTTACTTCTTATACCAATGTAACGTTTTATACATTCGCATTTGAAACAATGCACTAAATTTGCATGCTAATTGAGAACTTATCTATGCATAATGGAAGAAGTAATTAAAAATTTCTCACAAAAGCAATCCCAGTTTGTGGCTGCTAATTAAACTAAAGCATACTAACATCAAGAAATTATATCCCGCATTAAAAGCATAACAGAATAATTAAAATACACTCACGTTTCCAAATTTCGGAAGGTGGTAAATATGATCAGAAAACTGACAGAGGCTTATCGTATAAATAAAAGAACATATACATGTAGCTCATATAATTTGAAAGCAGATCACATAAGAAAGTGTTCATTATGAGGTACTTGTTTATCTAAAACTAGAAATTAAATTGATATTTCATTACTATTTACCAAAATTAATGAAGAATTTAAAACAGCGCGGGTAACCTCTATTTTGTACTTTTACTTCACGTGAATATACGATGAGAGAATGAAAGTTATAGTATTTATCAACAGAGCAAAGAAGCTATTAGGTGTTAAGGCAAAGAACCTTTGGTCAAGGTCCGTTGAAGAAGATTAGTAGAGCGGAAGTATAGTAATCTTCCACAAGGGGGATAAAAAAAAAAGAAAGGAAAAGCAGTAATTTCCGTCCAAAGTAATTTTCTATTATGCCCAAAAGGAAGCTTTTTTAATGTTTTCATGCATCAAAAATCATCGACCACTATAATTTTTTTAATTTTTTCAAGCCAAATTTCTGTTATTCCAGCTGTCTTATCTGACCATAAGCCCATCCTTCTTGAAATCACCATAAATAGTTACTTACCTTCACTGGGTAGGAGCATTGGTGTCACAGACTGGAAGAATTTCACAAAAATCATTTTATATACTATTCCTGGTCAATGAAGATGATATTGAGTCTGAAATTAAGAAGTTTACCACCTATATTCGACATGCTATCAATTTCTTTACCAATAAATTCATCATTTCCCATCATTTTCTTCCTCATCCATCCAGCATAAGACAAAAAATCAAATGCAAAAATCGTATTAGGAAAACTTGGCAAAATACACGAGATCCAAGGCTTAAAACGAAACTGAACGCTCTTCAACGAGACAAAAAGATCAAAAAGGACATTAGTAACTTCAAGACACAAAGCTGGCGAAACTTTCTCAACTCTCTTGTAACTGTAGATAATTCTCTTTTTGGCATTGCTAAGAAATTTAAGAAACCCTTCAAGCAAATTCCGCCACTTCATGTTACCCCCGGAATGGTCTATTCAGACAAAGATAAAGCTAACACCTTTGCAGATATACTAGAAGAAACGTTTACTTGCAATACTACTCCTTACGAGAACAATTATATCTCCAAAGTTACAGAAACTGTTAGTACCTTCTTGAAAATCTCAGGTCCTTTGAACTTTACATTCATCTCCACGCCTAAGGTGGTTGCCGATTATATTAGCTCCTTAAAACCTAAAAATGCTCCAGGTGTTGATGATATTTCTACCAAAGCGCTGAAACATCTTCCTATCAATGCTAGAACTTGTCTTACTAAAGTTATCAACTCTATGATCAAATTCTCTTACTTTCCTAATATATGGAAACATGACATCATCGTCGTCTTTCCCAAATCGTGTCAAAAATTCAACGTTTCCACAAAACTACCACCCAGTTAGCCTCCTCAGTCAACTTTCTAAAATAGCTGAAAAATAATTCTATATCATCTTCATCAAATTATTCCACAGAGCTCCTACATTCCAGAAGAACAGTTTGGCTTCCGTCGTCTTCATAGTACTAATCAACAACTGCTTCGTGTCACCAACTATATTACTAATGGTTTCACTTGCAAGTTCCCAACCGGAGCCATTTTCCTTGATATTGCGAAAGCTTTTGATAGGGTCTGGCACCGGGGACTTATTTACAAACTTATCAAGTTGATCTTCCTCGATCATTGTATTAGACTTATTACTTCCTATCTCCAAGACAGAAGCTTTTCAGTGAAAAGTGGCAATTCTGTTTCTACCTCGAGAAACATTTTCGCTGGAGTGCCCCAAGGATCAGTATTTTCACCATATTTACTCGTATATAACATTTACACTTACGATATTCCTAAAGACACGAAAATTACCATAGCTCTTTTCGCAGATGATACTTCAGTTATGACCTAAGCTTCTACAGTTACTGTTGTCCAGCTCCTTCTTCAACATTACCTCAATCATCTAGAAAATTGGCTCACTTTTTGGAGGATTGAAGTTAATACTGAAAAAATCAAAAGCAATTATTTTTCGTAAAGGACAAACAAATTTCACACCACCAAGACTTCTTCCTATTTGATGTAGAAATTGACTGGGTTGACGAAGTAAAATATCTAGGAGTCATTCCAGATATAAAATTGACTTGTCGGAAACAACTCAGGGAAACTGTGAAAAAAAATTAATATCACGCTTGCAACTATGCGCCCAATTCTTGGCAGAAGTCATATGCCCATTTCAAATAAACTTCTCTTATATAAATCTATACTTCGACCAGTATTACTCTATGCTAGTCCTGTCTGGGGCCACGCTGCCAAAACTCATCTTCTAGACACCCAAGTTCTTCAAACCAAAGCCCTTAGAGAGATTATCAACGAGGCATAGTTCATTCCAAATTCGTATATCCACCACGATCTCAGAGTAGACACAATTCAAGATCATATTCAAAAACTTGCCAGAACAGAATTCTTCGATTCTGTTCTCACTCATCCTAACAACTGCATCAGCTCTCTTAGATGTTCTCATACTAGAAACTTCAGTTCTTCAGATGTTACCTATACTAGAGTCTTCAGTTCACTTCTTTATTTTAGACCTTCTACCAGCAACTCACCTTACTCGTCGACTGATGGCAGCCACTTGACTTATACTTTCGTCATTTTGTCCATACTACTTATTTCGTTTTGCCAGAGTAAAAGGAAGCACTGCTTTCTGAAACTCTTAATTCACATATGAGAAGAAGAAGGAACATTTTCATAAATATTTAAAAAAGATGCAATTTTTAAGAAAATTTAATACTTACATTAGGTATCATATATTTTACTTCACTGTATATATTTTAATTTCACGTATACTGTATACTGCTACAACATTGATCTATGTTATTAGCTAAAATTTTTACGGTATTTCTAAAATTTACTAAAATATGTGAAATTGCATGAAAAAAAACACAATTTTTTATAAAATATTTATTATTTTATGTTAAAGTGCTTATAAACCAACCAAATTAATAGATAGAAATTGGATGTTAGCTTAAAATCTAGTAAACAATATAGAAAACATTATAGTGAAATTTTATAGAAATAGCTTTGGAACATTTTGAGTAGCTACATTTCTTGTACGTAGAAACACTAAAAAAATAAGTTTTCCAGGAAGTGCGTTTAAAGATTTCACATTAGAAGAAAAACTGTTCTGTTGTGTTTACACACTTAAAATTCTTCACATTTGTACATCAAACCCTCTTTATCTTCATACTTAAGAAATTTTAATTTCTTACCTAATAGTTTTCTAGCTATTTTCGAGACGAGTGACGAATGACGTTTTGAGTTCTTTATTCTGTCGTTATCAATTCCAAAATTATTTTTAATAATTTCTAGCTTAATTGATATACCTAAATATTCAAACATAGGAAGCAGTACAAGATATCCTAAATTAAAAATTAAAACTGTTCTATATGCACCCAGCATTTTACTTGTGTCAATAGAAAGAACAAGCACACAACCATTCAGTGATGCAGGGCCACGACGCTGCCTGGTCCGATCCACAGAAACACCACAAGCTGTACTTTTCTTTAAAGTTCTAATTTCTTTAGCAGCTTCTTTCATGTTCTGATCATATACATATTGTACAGCTTCTAACAATTTGCTTTCAAGCTGCCTAAATGCCGTTTTTGATATGAATAGTAACAATGATGTAACAATCACTGAAATCGTATATTGTTCTAAATTTAATGGAAGAAGAGCTAGCAGTTGAGGCTCGTATATCAATCAGCAGTTATTTTTAATCTAATAAACAAAAGAAATTTTAAAAAAAGTGTTTTAGTTTCGGTCTTATGTAGATATTTTTTACATTGAACGTAACTGTAATTACTTTACTTTTATCTAAAATTCATTGAAATAACTTGATTTCATATAACATTTCTTTTTCCACATTAAAAAATTTAATGCCACAATTAGTGAACTTGCTCATGCAAGTGTTCTTTAAATTAATGGAAAAATATTATCAAGATTAAACCTCTGGCTAAGTTCATGTGTAAGTTGTCTGAAAGTGGTCATGCATGTTTATGAAGCCATTAAAATGAAAAGAAGTATTTCAAAAAATCAGTTACATATTGTTAAGCTTCCTTCCTGAATAAATAAGTTTTCTTATTTTTTTAAAATAAATGTTTTACTCAACACCAAAATTAAAAACTCTCTAATTTTTTTTAATTAGATAAAACAGAACTTTATACCAGGATTACTTTTGCTAGTCTTACAGCCGATATAGCATTTATATCATCTTATGAATTGCGCCAAAGGCTCGTTGTCAAAAGAATAATGGACACAATGCCACCTGCAGGGCAAAAATGATTTTTATAGTCAATGAAAAAAAAAAATGAAAGCTTCTTGTGCATGCATGCATGCATGCAAAAAAAAAAAAAAAA
>KK113396.1:539601-556273 GCA_000611955.2 Stegodyphus mimosarum
AATACAAGCCCCTAGTACCGTCTAAATTTTTTACCGAGTGTACTGCCTCAGTTATAAGTGTCTTGCGTGGAAAATTGGTTTTCAGACTTCACCTTCAGGAAATTGAAGAAGCATCTCAGTTACTCTGAAAGAAGTAATAAACTTTTCTGTAAATATATTTTTTTAAATACCAACTCCATCACAACACCATTCCTGGTGACACTGGAAGCCAATGTTTTATCCATTAGGAGCAACTTTAAATTGTGGATGGATTTTCATTCAAAATTTCAGATTTCAAAATCCATCATTATTTTCTCACAACAATCTACTGCTTTAGATTATTCTGTAAAAATTATGAAATGTATCTCATTTACGGTTGATAATTAAGGTTTATTACTGTTAACAAACTTGGGAATTTTCCTTTAAATAATTTATTAGTCCATTTGACTTTTTATTTCCCTCAAAAATTTTTTTTTGAAAATGTAATCATTTAGAAAGTGTGGTATAAACTGGACATTTGAAATGATATGTCTGAAACTGACGCAGCAAGTGGCAGAAAGTTGAACTTTGTCAACTCCCGTGGTCTTCGGTCATCCAGAAAATACCGCCTCTCAGTTCACTTCTGATTGGTCACTGTTTTCCACCTGAACACGTGCTCGTGTTGGTGTGAATTGGGCTTTAAAACTTTTAGAACTATGTCAAGATATACAATATGATGCAATTACACCATAAATATTAGAAAAAGAAAACATAAATATAAAATGACATCTTCAGAAAACATGAATACCACCAAAAAAGTTTAGATAATTTGAAAAGTAATTTTGGAAAGTTAGGCCAATTTTTATTTTCAAATTATGTATAAGAGTAAAAGAACTTGCACCACATTTATTAGCAGATCAAAGTAAGGAGCAGAAAAACTATACTGCATTAAATTTCCTAATTATAAATAATCCAACAGCTTAGAATAATAATAAAAAAAATTTGAAATAGTTTATTTTCAATAAAATCCAAATGCTATGCAAATTTTTGTCAACAAACAGATTTCCTGAAAACATACATGAAAATAGTCCATACATTTTACTATGTCATGGATCTTGAAATTATAAATTCCTGAATCATTTACAGGGCCATATTAATAAACAAATTTCTAGGAAGTGAGCAAATGATAATTACAGCAATAAATGAATTGTAATCAAATTACTTAAATAATAAAAAACGGTCCAAAACCGTATGTTTAAATCAATACAATGAACTTCTCAAATATTTTGAAAAATTGAAATTTAGTTTTGCAATAAAAGTGCTACAAGCAAAAGATGGCAATCATTGCAGGGAATAGGACCAAAATTAAAAAAAAAAAAAAAAAAAAAAAAAAAAAAAAAAAACCTATAATATAAGTTCTATTTATTAAATTAATGTGAATATTTATTTGAATATTATATCAAGAGAGAAAAGAAATGTTTTTGTCAAATCGGGGGGGGGGAATTTTTTTCGTGAAATTTCAGTTACATTTTCCTATTCAATGATTTAAAATTTTTTCTATGAAATAAGCCAGTTTTATTAACATTTATTTAGCTTTGATGCTTAAAATAACATTAAAAAACAATATTAAAATACAGGAATAAGCTAAAATAACATTAAAATACAATATCAAAATATAAAAATAAGCGAAAATTAGACTATTAGAATATCACTAGAAAGAAAAAGGCTGATAATACTTTTAATGATTTAATGTTTCTTTAAGCATAATGCTTAACATGATATTTTAAAAATAATATAAATAAAAAAATTAAGATTATTATTAGGCCCCCCCAAAAAAGGGGGGGAAAGAACAGATTTTATTTTACAGGAAATATATTTTTATTTGGAAAATTCTGAATATGAATAATCAAATCATAATTCAGCTGTCAAAAGGGGAACTAGAGGAAGATTGCAATTCAGGTAAAATTTTTAACTACAAATTATTTTAAGAATGTATATGATATTTTTTTGCTATAATTTGATTTTTTATATAATAAATCAGGCTCTGTTAGTTATGTATGCGAATTGTAAGAGATTGCAAACAAAATAGTTTTTTTTCTGCTACTCTTAGAGACATGGGAATAGCTTGTTTTAATTCAGAGAACAGATGTCAATAGGAACTTGTATGTTAAGGTCTAATTTTTTGTTTCCTAATCTTTAAAATCATAGTACTTTTATTAAATATAGTCTATTGTTTCAATTTTTTTAATTATTAAAAAGCAAACTAAAAATGAAATACTTTCATCTCGATGAATACATAACTGGAAACTTAAATAATAAAGTCAGTTCTGAAAAGACTTCTGCAAATAATTTCCATTTCTCCAAGCCAAATGTGTAGCATATGAACAATGTCTGAAATACTGCAAGATAAAAGATATCTAAGAACCTGAACCACAATAAAAATCATTTATTGGTCAACCACATAGATAAACTATGTGTAGAGTATAGCAAATATATTAAAATAAAAACAAATGTAAATGATGACAGTTATGAAAGGGAAAAAAAATATAAAAAATCAGGAATTCTGCAAATGATCCACAAATGCAACAACCACATTTCTTTTCAATATATTATGTACAATATTCTTCTTTCAAATAAAATATAAACTTCTTTCTTCTAATTTTACATCATACAAAATGGGCATAAAAGTCTTTCTTTAAACATCTCTTATTGCTCTTCATAAGGCTTCAGTAAAAGAATAAATTTATCAACTGAATGATCTGCAACAAATAAAAAAAAAGGCAATTAAAATATGTAAAATGTTAAAACTATAGTGATTTGTAAAATATAATCTCTTCTTTCAGAATGGCATGAATTAAAATTTTAATAATGAATGAATGAAAATTAAAATGAAATTTATATAGTAATTATTTAAAATTATTTTTCAACACATACAATTTTAACAGCATGTAACATTGCTTAGCTTAGGAATCTTACATTTTACACCCATGTTCTATTATACCAGACCCTAGACGATAACCTGAATGGTCTTTTGGCCAGTTCAGCGTATTCGTTCTTCTGTTAATTTCTCCACTTTCTCTTTAACTGTTGTACATTATAGTAGATAAATTTATATTTTTTTCAGACATACATTAAAAAATATTTAAATTTCACATCTTTACAGTTTAAATTACCCCTTTATTTAAAAAGGAATAAGGAAATTTATATCTTACAAATATCAAAATGTCAAGAGAATATTTTCAAGGATTATGGATGACACAGAATATTTTAAAGCAGCTTATTAGCAAGATAAATATTGCATTATGAGATACAAATAGGTGAATCTAAACTACATTTTACCTGCATAAACATTGTTTTCTTATGAATTAAGATTTTTATTCTGCTATTTTATGAAAAAAATGAACTTGCATGATGTTTAAGTTAACATTATTATTATATCATAAGTTAACATTATTATTATATTTTGAATCAGGTTTCAAAATTATTGAACACTACTATTATAATTAAATTTTGCATAAAATGAGAATTCAAATGTAAAAATTAGATGTACCTGTGATTAGAAATGGAAAGGAAGAAATAAAAAAATTGCAAAAATAATGTGCTTGCACACATATCAAAATTAGGTTCCAAAGGAAATTTGATTTAACATACATATCTAAACAATTTCTAACTTTGTTTAAAATATGCAAAATTTATTAAAACAAGAATAGCATTTTTAATCTTGATTTCATGTATGAAACTATTTAATCGAAAGGAGAATACTAAAAATTACAATAAAAAGTAAACACAATAAAATTTTGAGATGTCTGAAGTTGAATTGCTCCCCTCCTCCTCCCCCAAAAGGGATACTATTATTTACTAATAGCAAATGTTAGATAATATGAGAATAAAATAACATATTTAAAATTTGAAATAATTAACAATTTTCTAATTTTTATTGATAAAATACATCACGTAACTAAAGTCTATATATACAAAGGAATTTAAGACAACATAAACTGTCTACTATACATTGTTCTGTATTGACTGTGTAAAAGTCTACTATTGTTCACTAAAAAAACTTACCATATAATAAAGGCTCTATAATATACAGAGAATTATCTTTCATATTAGCAACAACCTATGAAAAACAGAAATAATCAAAATAAAAAGTTAAGAATTTATTGAAAAAATACAATTTAAGTATGCTTTCAAACATTAATTTATATGCACACAAATTTCAAAACTATAACCATACACCAAAGATAAGAATCTCTGGTTAGGAAAATTTTAACACATACATATAAAATGGTTGTAGAACCAAAGTTAACAAAAATATACAAAATCTGACTCCAGCTTCCCCCTCTAACAACTAATATTCATGCAACTAAGCTTTAAGGGTTTTTACAGAAGTTATGATAGATTCAAAATTGTTAAGAGTAAGTATTAGATTCAAAATTGTTAAGAGTAAGTGCTGAACTTTTCATCTTAATCAACTTTGTGAATTTTTTAGAAATAATCCTTTCATTTTTATTTACTCACATTGCATTTGATAAAACTTTTTTTATTTATTTTTTAATTCTATTTTATGTTCAGCGAATACTTGTCAAGTCACAAAAAAAGAACTAAATTTAGCAAAGTATTAAAATTTAGAATTAGAGAACATATCCACTATGTTAAACATAAAGAAGTGAAAAATACACTATTACTATCTAAACCTAAAATCAGCAACAAAATTTACAAATTTCTTTAACAACACAGTTATTACTGGTAGGTTTGAAGTCACATCCGCATATTTAAGTTAAACACTTAATATTTATGATAATAAAATTTAAACTACAACCTTTGATAAAACTGGACAGAAAATAAGCAACACTGAGGACAGTATAGAGTTTTTGTTTAGATTCCATGAGGGGGGAAAAATCTTTTATAACTCCAAAACATTTAAAACTACTGCATTCAGTTTCAAATGTTTTAGAATTCTGAATTAAAAATTATACTTCTTACCGAAAATTAAAAGGTCTTCACTAAAAACAAAAGCCCTTAAAGAGTTAAACACCATGACATTTAATATAAATTTAGCATTAAAAATGGTTCATACTTGGATAATAATTTTATAAAATGAGAATATATATATCCTAGAATTTAAAATACACATAATTTAGTTAAAACTATAAAACATTCAAATGTAGAGTGCATACATGATCTACCTACTCTATTTACTGTAGATTAAAATATCAAATATAACATTCAACCGGTGCAATTTGACATGTAATGCATATGACATCAATGCATTCAGAAAACAACAGACAGAGACATAAAACAGCAATATTAAATATTAATTAAGACAAATGTTAAAATTTTTAAATGCATTTGTAATTAACATGATGAAATAAATGAGAACGTACTAAAATTATAAAAAATACAAATGCAAAATTCAATCTCGAAATAAATAAGATATTACTCATAAAACTTACTTCATCTGTGACAGTGTAATTGGCTGATGTTCCAGTGCGTAACCGGAGATCATGTATATTTTCCACAGGTATGTGGAAAAGAACTGAAAGCTTTGCAATAAGATACAGAGCACACAATTCGTGTAAATAAACAGCTCGAAACACTAGAGAGGAAAACAATTTGCAATAAATTTGAAGTCAAATATGTTTATTATGTTGCAGTGAATAATTATATTTTAACCTTAAATTACTGTAAATACAATTATAGCAGAAAGATAAGAAATGTAATTAATATTTTCCATACCCATTTCTTAAAATTAAATATACAAAATCAAATGAAAAAGTTACATATAAGATGATGACTTTATACAATATACAAAATACAGAAGATTGTCTTTCTAAGAATACAGAAACTGCTAATGAAAAATTTTAATATAAGGAATAAGTAACTATGCAATTTGTGATTTTTAAAAAGCGGGAAAAAGGGGGGCAGTTTAACTTGAAACAGCTTTAGCTTAGTTTACAGCTATTAGCTAAAATTACAGCATATATAAGCTTTAAATTTTTTCTTGCTTCAAACCATAAAACTAAATAATTTTAAAACTGTTAATGAAATATTTGAGTATGTAAGGAAAGATCAATTAATGAGATAAGTATGAAGTTTAGTTAATTAAAGTATAAATGAGATAAATATGATGAGATAAGTATGTTGTTAGCATAAATGCAACAAAAAAATAGGTAAAAAATGCGAGCTCGCAGATGGCATGCTCCAGCCACACTTTCAGCACACCATATTTTACTAGGTTCCCATCTGTGCGTTACTGAGTAACTACCGATTGAGTGAGGTTGTGCATAAGCTGATAAAAGCAAAAATATATGAGCTGGATGAACATTAGTCAGTGAAATTTTGCACACAACTAGGAAAAACATTCACAGAACATTCTGAATGTTTAACTAAGCATACAAGGAATAACTGCATGAGCCAAACAGAGTGCTATGAATAGTTTCAGTACTTTAAGGAGGGCTAATGTTCATTTGCTAAAAATCAAAGGAGTAAATGACTTTTTACTCAACAGACAACTAACGTGTTCAGAATTTGTGCACCATAATTCATCAAAATTGTTATTTAACTGCCTGTGAGGTTGCTAAAGGAGTTGGCATAAGTGTACGATCTTGCCATCAAATCCTGACTAAATATTGCAATTAGTACAAAAATCGTGTTAGTACAAAATTCATGCCACATTTGTTGACAGGTGACCAGAAGCAGAATTTAGTTGAAATCTGTCAGGAATTACTTGCAAATGCGGAAGACAACTTGCTCAAATGATGAGACATGGGTGTACGGATACAATGAGAAAATGAAGCATTATTCTTTGCAATGGGCAAGGAAAAGATCTGCTTGACCAAAACAAGCATGTATAAGTTGATTAAACATCAAGGTAAAGGTAATGATAGTTCTGTTTTTTGATTAGAAAGGTACTGTGCACAGTGAATGTATGAATGAATACAGCATAAGATGGTTTAGAGAATTCTAACGTGATTGAGAGATTCTGTACGCAGGAAGAGACCTGAACTGCATGTGTGTGTGGGGGGGGATTAGTCATGGATGTTGCATCATGGCAATACTAAAGCTCACTCTTTGACATCAGTTACTGACTAAACATCGCACTTCCATTGTGCCCTACCTACTCTGTACTACAGATATCCCAGAAGATCTTTTCTCTTTCATGAACTTAAAACCATTTTGATAGCTTGTTGTTTCCAGTCCACAGAGGAAATTACAGTAAGAGTACTGCATATTACTAAGTGATTTCCAACAGGATTGCAATAGTGGGAGAAATGATGGCAATGGTGTATTGACACCACAGTGGAGTACTTTGAAGGGGATTATGGTTAAAAATGAGCAAAAACGGCAAAGCAAAAATAGCGAAAGTTCATTTTATTTATTTTTTTGGGGGGAGGGGCAGACCAGTTGATCAAAATATGAATTACAAATATTGATTTCAACATAAAAGTAGCTGAACTACATAAATTTGGTAAAAATTTTTTATTTTTACATAGAAAAACAATATACTACAAACTAGCTATACACGCAAATCCCTTCTTTCAGTCTTAAATGAAACCTCACAGCATGCAACTATATAAAAAAAATCATCAGAAACTAGACATATATAAAGTTATATACATGCATATTTAGTTAACTTATTACAAATCAAGCATGCAAAATAATCAGTTTCATTTTGAGACTTTTTCGAATGAACAGAATTTATTACTTAGGTATCAAATAAAAATTGCAATACAGAAACTAGGAGCCATTTCTTCTTTATAGTAGTAAAATGAAGTGATAGCATCTACTATTGCCTTGTTCCTTATACTGTAGAAACTATTTTATGATATAAATAATTAATTATGAATTTCTTAGATTTGCTATATTATAAACTGTCATAATTTTGAGGCAGCTTAATCACTATTGAACTATAATTTAACTGCTACTTTCATGAACTTCGGAATTTCCAATTAAATTTCTTTGATTATTTTCTATCCTATGAATACAGAAATTTCTCAAATTTTTACTTCTATTTCCAAATTTAAAATAAACCACATCGAAAACACCTGAAAACTAAGTAGCATTAGGTTAAAAATAAACAAATATCACCCAAATCCTTCTCAGTCAAGGTTTTTAAGTTGTTTACAACCATTTAATAAACACAAGACAATCAATTTAACATGAAGTGAACATAAGAATAACAGTTGGTAAAATTTTTCATTACATTAAATTTACAGTACAGTGGTCGGCAAAACGTGGCTCGTTGGTTCCTTGAGTATGGCTATTCCATAGTATAGCACATGCGGGCACACGCACGTAAAAGCAAGAAAATCTTGAAAATGTAACACAAAAGCCATCAAATTTTACATAAGTATGAAAATAACTGAAAACATTCTGAATAAACATCTGAAACATTGTTGTGGATCAATACTCAATCTCAATTCATTACATGAAGCACATAACCATATATGAACAATGTATAGAAAATACCAATTTCAATACATAGCACTGAAAATGTGCAATGTTTATCACTTCCCTTTTTAAAATATATGCAACTTCAACATATCTTTACTAATAATAACGGAACTAGCTTAAAACTTCACAATTTCTCATTCATTTACAACTTTAATCTTGATTATGGAATAGAAGGAAATATTGGCTTTTCTTACAATTAGTTATAACAATTTTTTTAAATGCCACATTCAATGTTACTAGATACTTATCATTTGTTAAGTAGACATACTTTTGCAAAATATACTGAACACATGTCATCCGCATTCTATTTATAAAATATCCAGTCATACTGTACTTGATGAAGGAAAGATGTATTATGCATATAGAATGAAATATATTTTCTATAAGTTTCCCATTTATCTCCAGTCATTATACCATTAATTCAATATTCCTAGATCATTACAGTTTAGTTCTTTATTTACTTTTAAAAGTTTTATAATATTACATTCTCTGCTGGACATATATGCATTTTCATGATAGCATTATGAATTTAATTAATTTTATTGTTAAAACCTCAAAAATTAGTGGAATGTATCATTTATGGAATATTTATAAGCAAGAACTTTTCTTAGTTTAAGCCTGCTGTATAAGACTACTAAGAATGCAAAATTTATATTCTGAGGCATTTTCACTGTTTATCATTTATTGATATATTCTTTACATTCATTTATGGATAATAATATGTACTTAATGAAGGCTGTATTTAGAAATGAATATGATTTTTAGTGCAGCAAAAATTTATAATAATGCAGCATAACTTTTGTTCTTTAGGATAGATACAAATACAGATGGGTCTGAATTTAACAAATCATTTGTGGGGAAAAAAAAAAGAGTTAAGATTATTTATTAAATTAGGAAGCACCAAAATATGATACATATCTAATGAAACAAAAAAAATTATATCCTAAAATTAATATACAGATTACCAATAAAGACAATAAGTAAGAAGCATTTTATGTACAAAGTATAATTTTTAAAATACTAATCTACACAATAAATTATGTTTAAGAAAAGAAATTTGACATTACAGTTGGAGTCAATAAACTTTCCAAATTTCTTCATTATTATTATTATTATTATTTTTGGGTTAAATATCTTACACTCCGATTTGTTTTGATAAATATATAAATAAATAAGTGTTTAATATTCTACGTTCTATTTCATATTTCATTAGGAACTATTTTTTTTGCAATCTGTAGAACAGATCTGAAATATGAGTAGCATTTTTTTCTCATTGACAAAACTGGACCTACTGTTTATTTAATTATTAGAATATTGTTTGTTGCCTAAGGTTGACATATCAATATTAATAAAAATATTGTGAAAACGGTTTGGTCTGTGAAATTTTGCCTCACCAATGGCCGAGTGGTTAAAGACTGCTAAACACAGTAGTTCATCCTGGGTTTTAAACCAGATACACAAGCTGGCTGCATAGTTGGATTTTGTGGTTTTTTCTATTAGCAATGTGAATGACAGCCAGTTTTCCTTAGAAAATTTTCGATGAAAGCATTTCTCCCATTAGGCAGGTAGCCCTTGTGTGCTTTACCATATTCAATTAACTTTAACCTAACCTGCGTAATTTTGTTCTACTCTGATAATTCTTGATGAAAGGTTATTTAATTGGTCAGCTATAGAATTCTAAAATTTTAAGATTCAACTTGCTGCTTAAAGAAGAAGAAATAAAATAAATTATAAAATTAGTTACTAAGAAGCTATGAATTGCTTAAATAAATAAATTTTAAATGAACTTAAAGAACTAGTTTTATTAAACCTACCTGTTTTCCTGAATTTCACCACTGAATTGCATCTTTAATCCAAATTCTAATTTTTTAATGTTTTATTCCACGAATCTTTGGCAAAACTTATCACATTAAGAATATGGAATTTAAATGCCTCAGTTCAAGGTTTTTTCTTCAGATTGCTCAATATTTGCCTGACTAATATTTTTTATACCTTGCTTTAAATGATCATATTAGTCCTACATTTGAAGGATGTAATTCACTAGTAACTCTTGTAGTTTAATACTTGAAACAAGGATTGCTCTAATATATATGTAAGCATTGTTCATATGTCATTTAAAGAAGAATCCAAAATTGCCTCATAGTCACAAAACATTGGTTAAAACATTAAATACTGGAAATTTATGATAATTTGCAAAATACAGATTTATTAACTCAGGATTTATTTGTTAACTTACACATACATTAAATAAATAATGTAAACAAAATACACATTATACATTTTTAAAACACAAATTGTAATACCTTCTTCATTCTCTAAGCGAGCAAATATCGCTTTTTTGGCTAACACGGGCCTGGAAAAAAAAAAAAGTTTAAAGTTATAAGCCTCATACGAATTAGGTAAACAGTAAATATATTTATGCTTTATTTATTTTGCTTTATGCATATGTGCAGATACATTACTACAAGCCTGATTTATTAAATTTTCAATTTTAATAAAATTGAAATACCTTTATGCTAATAGAAGAAAAATTGAAATATTTTCCTTTTAGTAAAAGATAATTGCTCAGTCAATAATAAAAATAAATAACCTTAATAAACACCATTCTACTGACATTATATTAGATTTATTCAAGAATTTTCCCCTAAATAGAAAATTTCAGCTTCCCATTTACAAATCACAAGAGTATATGTAAATACACTTCATTAAAAAGACTATAAATAAAATCAAAACTAAATATGAATACAATTTTTTTCATTGAAATTCATTTTAAAAATATTTTTAGCTAAATTAATTAATATTATAATTAATTCATACTTTTATCATATGGTGAACTAATATTTTAACTTACTTTTTAGTTACAAGGGCTGTAAGTAATCAAATAAATGAAAGGAATAGAGACAGGAAACACTCAAAACTTCTGCAGAGTGTAAAGAAAAGCTTGTTTATTTCATTCCATAAGCGGGAGTGAATAGTTTGATTACAAAATCATATTTATTTACAATTTCCCCTTCTGCAATTACAAATATTGCTCTAAATCTTAAAAAATAAATAAATAAAGTATGGTAATCTAGTGCTTTTATTAATAACATATTTTTTACACTGAACAGTTATTTCTAGAGAATAATTTCTTTTTAATAAAATAAGAAAGTCAGAGATACTTTAAGTAAACACTGACTTAAGATGTTTGTTGCTGAATCAGTTTCATGCTAGGTACAAAAATTATTTTAAACTAGAAGGAAACCTTTCCATGATTAACAATCTATAAATTAACACAAGCTGAGATACTGTACTAAGTGAATATAATAAACAATATAAATAATTAAAATTCATCCATCGAGTAAAGTGGCAGAAAAAAAATATTAATTTGTATTACAGAATACAATCATTAAAGTTAATAAAAATCAATTGCTTGCATTTTTACTTAAAGTTGAATATCTGAATGAATAAAAGAATTAAATAAAGATGTCTGAATAGTACTTGACTTTTTTATCTTATGAAATTTGTGATAGTTGGCATTACACATATTTCAGCAGACTTCAGAAGAATTTTACCTATCAAGATCAGAATAAAACAGCTTAAACAGCTTAAAGTGATCAAAAACTATCTCAAGTTACACTGCAGTTAAGTTCCTAGTCATAACAATCTCTTGGTCACACTCTTTTATCTTTTCCTGCTTCATATACATACTGTTCTAGTTAAGAGTTTTGCTCTTGCTTAGCTAATACCTTTTCATTAAGTTATACTTATTGATTATCAAGTATATCTATCTTATTTGCATTAAATAAGGATTTTCTGTATATGTCCAAAATTTAATTGCATATTTTAAAATTCATATTGAGATATCAGATTTGCACACATCATTTATTAACTAAAACAGCAAATTTTTTAAACCATAATTAAATAATTTTATGTAAGAATATAATAAAATTAATTCTCCATTCTCTTTACTGCAAAATTTTGTTATTTAATTCGCTTTTTACTAATAATATATTTATGAGAATGCATGAAACTCTCTTTTCTGGCGTTTAGATCTATATTTCTAATTCACATCTTAATGTTAAGCTCTGGAAAAGGTACAGAGAATCAAGAAACTTTTGGCTCCTGAGAATATGATCATTTATAAAAATACAAACATGAATGTTAAATTACAATGCACAGCTAGCTCCACATCAAGACTAGCAACTTTTAGTGAATATGAGCTACCTTTTATTCCACAAGCAATATAGTAAAATACAAACTCACGTGAAACACATAAAATAATTATCTAATAATGTCAGAGACAGAAAGCTTGCAATTTACTAGTAGTTAATGATCAATTTTGCCAGCTTATCTCATCAATATAACATAAATATCAAAAGATTTATATTATACATGAAAGACTGGCTTGATTCACACTGATGTCTAAGGACGTATGTTCAAAATTACAAAATGCATTGAAGAGAGAAAGCATAGTAATAATTGAAAATCTAATTCTTTAAACTATGGCTTCATATCCAAATGGTGTCATCAATCAGTACCCTTGCAATTTTAAACAGTCTATTTGAAAAATTTCAAATAATGAGAAACATTCGTTTATACAATTGCATCACATATAAATGAAAATAAAAATTGTAAACATTTCTGAATTTTATGGATGAATTTTGCCATAATGAATTCAGTATGATAGCATCCAAATAATTCCTTTCTCTTTTCTCACAAAAGTAATACCAACTGCTGTTGCTCATTCTTTAATTTAAAAAAGTTATGTTTTTTAATAAAACCGAGTCTCTCTTTAATATTAATAATACTGAAAAGAAAAAGGAAGAGACTGATGATATTTAAAAATGCATCATATTTTAAAAGATTATATTAATTACACTAATGGCAAAAATGTTTACAAAATACTCAGTCTTCATGAAAGAAAAACATTCTGTTAGCTAATAATAATAAAATCACTGTATACCAAACCTACAGTATACAGGAGCACATATTCTAGTAAAGACTATGCTGATATAAAAAAAAAATATGACAAAACTAAGTATATCGCTTATAAATAATTCATTCCATTACAAAAATGCATAACATATTACTACACTTAGGAAAAGATCTTTTGTTCCATTAAATTGCTATTATAGCACAGCTTGTCTTTTCTTTTTTTTTTTTTAATATTTGGACAATTTTATACACATTTGAAAACATATCAGGCCTTTCCGATTTTAAAGCATGGAATGTCTCTCTCAAATAAAAGAGGGCTATGAATACTATTTAAATATACTGAATGAAAAAATTAAGAGGAATATTAGTCCAATCTAATTAGAGTAGAATTTAATTGCAACGTAAAATTAAAAGAAAAAAATCTCACATTGATTTTTAACAAATTTTTGAACTGCCCCAACAGATTTAAACTTGCTTCCAGTACTGCTGTAAAAGATTTATGGTAATGTTTATATTGTTATTTATTCTAATGTAATTGTTGTAATACATTTAGTAGATGCTGCAATTAAATTCAATGGAATTAAATGCATTTCATAGACCCCTTGATTACAAAAATATGCATACCATCCTGTACGGAAAATCTAATAAGAACAAAATGACTGACACAGAATTAAAAATATTTAAAAATATTTTTGTATATCATATAAACATAAATAAATTTACTACTTAAAAAAACTCCATAAACAAAACCATAAAAATAAACAAGCAAAATCATTATGAAATTATTTTTTAATTCCTTAAAACAGAACTATTAAACATGAAATATGTTTACATTTTATAAGTAATGACATTTGGAAGTTAACCAAGAATTCTAAAATCCTTACGAGAAAAAAAAGTATTTTAAACTTACCTACAGTGAAGTGAATTGTATAACCTTACTCCATCTGTAAGGTTACAAATTTTTATACAGTCATCTTGAGATAATCTCAACATATCAAGACCTATAAAAATAAAAATTATTATCACTACACGAGAAGAGGTAAGTTATTAAATCAAAGAAGTTCATTTCAGATGCAAAAAAATATTTCATATGATGCTCCTACTACCCCAAATAGAAAGAGTTAACAGCGTGTCTCATAGAAATTACTAAAATCTAAGTATTCGATTTCACACAACAACATTTGTTAGTTACTCTAAAAAAATTTAACTTCTTGCATATATTTAACTCGTATAACTCTAAATTGTATATTTTATTGTTTAGATTTATAACTCTGCTACTTTCCACTATAAAAGAGATAAAACAAATCTTAAGTTAATTACAAATTATTCTTTGGGTTTCAAAATCCAGTATTTTATACAATATTCTGAATAATAATAAAAAAAAAGATGCTTTCTCATTATTATGGCTATCATTACTTAACCCACTGAGTGGCATGGTTTTTGGATCTGCTCATGAAGATTTACATTTAAACAGCTTCTATTAGTTAAGTTTTTGTAATTAATTATTATTTTTTTCTCATATATTTCCATTCATTATGCTGATACTTACTAAAGAAAGAAACACAGTAATATTTTAAATTATAATCTAATATACACCAAATGACAAAAAAATCTCATTACCAGTTAAAAGCAGTCATACCACTCAGGGCTTTAAAGAGCACCAAGTTTATTGCCAAGTTTTAATTAAGAAAAAGTTCAAAATTCAGAGAGAAAACATGCTTACTACTTGCATGCAGTTAGGCTGTCATGTTTCTGCAACTGCTTTAAATGCAGCATCAAAAGCATTTTCCTTTCCCATGTAAGACACATGTATGCCTAAACTTTAAACTTATCATCCCTTTTATTAATGCACCAAGTGGGAATCTCACTCAGAACTCTTTTTATAGTGAAGAGATTAATACATAACCACATTTAGGAATTACAGCCATTTGGTGACATTACACTGGCACTGACTGTATGACACTTGACTGTAATGATAAAGCAGCCCGTGCACACACACATGCAAAAAAAAAAAAAAAAAAAGGGAAGAGATTATTTCTGTATCTCCCAGGTTTATTGATGAAATTCAAATTGCATTTTTCATGTCTAAAAAGCACAATTTAAGATATATATTAGATTTACATATAGTGTTGTTCTACTATATTTACTTTGACACAAAATCTGACTTTTTCTGAAATGATATGCCATTTTTTAAAAAAAATATTTCAATTCTACAAGACAAATTATGCCCTCCAAATCAAATTTTGTACAGTTTGGTGTGAAATTTAATCAATAATTTGGAAATTTACCTTTGCACTCTTGCACCAAGAATAACTCACTTGATGAATTTCTCAGTTTATGGCAACATAATTCAATTTCCCTTTCATTCTGCATGAATTTAAAAGAAAAAAAAAAGTATAATTTTTTTCTTTCTTGAATATGTTTTTACTTGAATATATTCTTTTAATCACGGTTGTTATTTCTAAACACTTTTCTTTTTAGAATTTTATTTTAATTATTTGAGTTATATGATTGAATTATAGTTCTTCAAAGAGTTATTTTAAAAACTATTTATGCGTTCCCACTGTGTACTTTACACATATTTATTCCTATATTTTATTTTTTAATTTTGATTTTATTTATTTGAATAGCATTTCTTCTCTTTTGAAAGAATACTTTATCATTCAGTATTCATCATGATGCCTTTCAAAACACATTCTGGATTAAAAGATAAAATACCATATAGCATGGTTAATACATCCTTTAACAGGTTGTTCAGAAATGATATACAAATAAAAAAATTGTATAATCTACATTTTAATTTAGAACAACACAAACAATTTTCCATGGTTTTATCCTTCTGCCACTGCTTCACAATTTTATCATCCTACATTTCGTTTGTAAAAATACTATCCATATTTAAGAATAAGTTCAAATTTTTCATTTTTTAGATCATAAAAATCAGAGAGCATAACTTAAGAAAAGACTAAATTTTATGTATATAAATAAATAAATAATAATATATACATAAAAATTTTATATTTTTAATGCCTTATATTCTTCTTCATGGCTTTCTGCCTTAAGAAAACCTTAATGCTTTAATGATTTGCTTGAGGCATTCTGCATATGTATCTGTAATGGTCCAACTGCCACTATTTCATTAAAAATGTTTGGAAACCAGGGCTCTTGATTTTATACAAGAAATCAGTGTTTTTGAGTTGTCAGTACCATGCAATTTACTTTGATGTTTGGTGGATTTGTATCATATTGCTTTCAAACAATGTAGAGTAACCATGGATAAACCACGCATATTCTTGCATATTTGCATATTCTAAAACACAAAAAACTTTCAGATTTGAAC
>KK113396.1:571190-594913 GCA_000611955.2 Stegodyphus mimosarum
TGAGAAATGTTAAAAGAAAAAAAAAAAAAAAAAAAAAAAAAAAAAAAAAAACCTATAATTCTCTTTACAAAATACAGCAACTTAAATTGCCATACTGCAGGATTAAATACTTTCAAAATAGCAATAAAAAACCTCTTTAAAAATATATATAATCCACTCGTGAAGATTCTTAGTAAACATTTAAAAGATAATTAAATAAAGTAGCATTCAACCTCTTATGTATTTCAATAAGCTCTCTGATTCTTTACATTATTTATACATTTCACATTTACAGATGAGTTTCATGTTTCCATACTGCAGGATTAAATACTTTCAAAATAGCAATAAAAAACCTCTTTAAAAATATATATAATCCACTCGTGAAGATTCTTAGTAAACATTTAAAAGATAATTAAATAAAGTAGCATTCAACCTCTTATGTATTTCAATAAGCTCTCTGATTCTTTACATTATTTATACATTTCACATTTACAGATGAGTTTCATGTTTTCATTTTCCCATATTTCCTCCTTCAGAATACTATTTGACTAACATCAAATTTTTTGTTTTAATTCAACTTAAATATATAAGTTGATGGTTAAACTGTAATTTAATATGTAGTATTACATGGGCTGTATATAATTAAAGACATACTATTTAAGAAATTAAGGTCATTCTTCTAGATAAGAAGAAATAATTACAATAAAGGGATTATAATAATAATACCAAGGATGTTTAATACATTTTTAGGAAAATTTCGGGGATGTTGAATTAATGTTTAACACAGTACTTTTTTTACATATTCACTCTGATAGCCTTTTTTCTGGACTGTAAATTTGGATCATGATTAACACGATAGCAAGGTTTTCTAAAATTTCCAGAGGTATTGATTTAAATTTCTCTTCCATTAATTTCCAAAGTCCATCAGTTATGATGGGTTTGTGCTTAAAGAGAGCTCTTTTCAAGAAATCAAAGACTGAATGCCCATAGGTGAAAAGTCAGGGGACTTTGTAGGAACACACTGAAAAGGTATATGTGTAGCACTTGTATTGGTCTGCATTTTGCTGCTTTATGAATGAAGTTTCACTCTTTGGAAGTCATTAGAATAAAGAAATAGAATTCCTTCTGCAAATTTTAGATGCAAACTTTGATACTGAAATGAATTTAACATTTTTTTCCACTTTTCTTACTCCTAATATCCCACAGTAAGAGAATCTTGCAACAATCATAAACACCTTACTGAAACTTTCTTTGTACAGACAAAACCAGGTTTGCACACTTTTTTCGCTTTGTTTTTGAAAATAAATAGACCTTTTTTTTGTTGCAGTTATTTAGGTAAACCCACGATTTATCAAAAGTCACATTTTTTCCCCTTTATCTCCTGCTAAAAAAGTTTCATACAGGGTTCCACAAATTGTTCTGCGTTGAGCCACATGCTTCGACCAAAAGCTGGTTATGTTTCTTAGCTTTTTTACATTGTAAATTCTGGTTTATTATTTTATTTATTGTTGCTGCAGATGTATTTAAAGACTCTGCAATTGATTTCTGCATTGGTAGACTTTGTTTGATAACCAAGGATTTAACTTTATAAAACATTAGGAACAGTATGCACTTTTTCTGCATATTCATTTGGATTTCATTCATTCATATTTCAAACTTAATAATATTTTAAGTACCATATATTCTTTTCATGTGGAAGTAATGACTGATGGTTTTCTCTTTCCAGTTAATAATGCTGTGTATTTCACACTTAGAAATGTAAATACCATGCATTCACGATGTTTCTGAAATATGAAATAGGAATATTTCCCTTTGAAAAAGTGCAAAAACATATTTTTCAATCCACAGCTTGTTTATATGCAATATTTTGAAAGAAGAATAAATTTAAAAGCAGCAGACGATATTTCTCAATTCATATAATAAACTGCTATCAAAAATTTTCCAATACATGTGCTTTTAAAAACTTTTTATCAAAATCATTCTAAAAATGTGAAAATACCCTCCATACATCAATAAAAAATGTTTGTGTGATGATCCGCAATTTTCCTCACAATGTCATAATGAAATACATTTTCCTCATCTAGAAATGGGTATCTAATTCTACACCAGATTACTGATATAATTTTCATCAGCATTGGAAATGATATGCTTCTTAGATGAAATTTCTTCATTAAAGCTAATAAAAAATTAAACAATGATAAGAAACAAAGTTTCACAAATTAAGGAGAGGAAGGTATAACTATTATTTGAATACTAAAAATAACTTTGTAATAACTGCTTTCCAGAAATTTATGCCAAAATGCTAAGCTGACTGGGGGGGGGAGTCAAAGTCCTTTACATCAGATTGCAGAAACGCAACTACAGAATGAATACATGCAACTTTTAACCCACAAGAATTTGTGATATAAAAGTACAAACGTGACAACATTATTATGCAACAATACATAAAACAAAAAATAATAATTATGCCATTAAAACTGCACCCCTTTATATATTTAAATACTATCAAAATATATATTTATCTTTGTAGTACCTTAAAAACTTTTACTTGACAGGAAGCAACATGAACTCTTTGCGTATAATTTTCAGCATATGAAAATGTTTCAATTTGTATTCGAAAAGGAGCTCCTTTTTCCCCACCATGCTTTTTTGGGGTGAATTCTGTACTAATACAATTCAACTAAAAGGAAGCAAAGTAATTTTAAGCAAATATTTATACATAACATTGTCGAATTAAAATCAAACATGAAATAGCAGACTTATGACATACTAAAAAAAGTTCAATTAATTTTTACATAGGTTTAACAATAAACACTCTAATATATTTAATGATAAATAATGTTTACATTTAATAATATGTTAATATATGCTTGCATGTTAAAAACTTAATATATTTTAAGTATAATTATCAACTTAAATATATGAATTAAATTAGTAAATTATGAATCCAAACATACACGAATAAAAACACCTGTTTCATTTGTTGGATCCCACAGAAATTCACATATATGAATATTATTTGGATCATTTGAAACCTCATACACACCATATGACAAAGGAACATCTGTAAATAAATAAAAAAAAATTAAATACTTTTATTTAAATATTATGAATGTGGTTAACAATAATATATTATTCCTGGAAAATGGATTTATTTGATTTTATGCACATTTCTTTAGATAAAAATAAATTTACAACTGCAAAAAGAGTCATTACTTCGGTGTGCGAAATAATAAGATAATTAAGCATTTAATGATGAAAGCTTTAGATATAAAAATAATATTTCATGAAAGGAAAAATTTATAAAAATTACTGAAACAGTTCTGAATCTCAAAGTTATTATTTCTCCCTTCTCTTTCCTTTTATTTACATATATATTTTAGATAGCCATTCATTAAAATTTTAACACTTTCAAATTTTTGATATCTTGCTATCTCAATACTTCAATATAATTCCACTTATTAATTACCAATAAATTTTTGTTTGCAATCAGGAAACTGAATTAATAGAATACTTTTTTCCCAAAAGATTAAACATTTGAGACTAACTATAAATTAATATATAATTAGAATGAAATACTTGTTAATTTTGGTTTATATAATTTGAATTCTAATATTAGTTATTCAAACCTAATTTACTTGATTTAAATAAGGCATACCACACATTTTTGCACCTTGTTTACCAAATCAAATTCCATAGTACATCTTATATTTTTAATAACATGAATACCTCTTCTTTATTTGTAGTTGTTTTATTTCATACGAAACCATCACAGTTTGTTGCTTAAAAATTATTTTGATTAAATTGCCTTTTCTAAATGCTGAATTAATTGCTCTTTTTCAATTTCAACAGATTGCATTATTCGGAATTTGGAATAGGTCACAGTAAATCACACTTATATTTTGTTGATCAAGATGCTAGGTGCCAAAAGTTTACCTAAAATGTGCAGTGTTGCTTTAGTAGAAAAATTATGTGCAAAAGATAATTTTTTCACACTACATCAAAATTTTTTCTGCAACCAAAACAGAGAAACTGTAACTGACTGCGAGTCCATATTTTTACAATACTGTTTTATTACTGTCAGATTCATTTTTAGTAGAGACAACTGATTACCTGCCTTCGCAGATTAATTTTGAAAGCAGATTTTGTACTTCTATTTTATAATTTCTTCAGTACATATGTTTTAATAACATAATTACACATTGCATATAATCTTATTTTTTATTAATCTTTTTCCTAAATAATTTTACTCCTATCAAAGTATTACTGAAGTCAGAAATTAAGAGCTTAGACTTGCACAATATAGTACACAACATTTATATAAGTTTAATGTATTTAGTACCTGCCTGTTGTTATTTGCATTACATGTAAATTAGCAACACAGGATACCTATAAGTTAGCCATAAAGGGTTAAATAAAAAATAATATGTACACCAAATAAAAAAAAAAGAGAAGGGAGACAGTTCTATATCTCATGTTCTACTTGGTGATCAGCCATGTTCAATTTGCATGCTGTGTGTCTTACTGTGATTTAGGATACATGATAGATTTACATATAGCATTGGTCTTACATGTGAATTTGGACACAAAATCAGATTTTTTTTCTGAAATGGCATGCTGATTTTTTCCCACATTTCGTTCTATACCTCAAATTATGTCTAAACCAAATTTTGCAAAATCCAAAGAGAAATTTACAAGATCATTCAAGAATGCGGTTTGGCACACCTTTTGCACTTTCCATCAAGAGCACTTGGTAAACTTCTCAGTTTATGCTAATCTTTTTGCATGTGTGGAACAAACAGCACATTGTTTATTCTTTCTAGCAAATATTTTTACTTTACATTAAATTTTTCAATCACAGCTGTTTTTTTTTTTTTCTTTTCCACACTTAAATTATTTGAAATGTGCAGTTAAATTATATTCCTTCATATAATTATTTTAAAATTTCTATTTAATCATTCAGACTGTGTAATTTAAGTACATTTATTTACATAAATGTTTCAGTTATCTGAATTGTATCTCTTTCAAAAGAATACTTTGTGAGCTAGTATATACTATAATGCATATGAAAATTGCATACATAACTCTTTGAGTAGCATGGCTTTTTGGATCTGCTCATGAAGATCTATTTTCAAACATCTTCTATTAGCTAATTTTTTCTAATTATTTCTTTTAGTATCTACTTTTGTAAATTTTCATTCATTAAGATGATATTTAGATTATAAGTTAAGCAAGCAATATAAATTAGAATTTAATCAAGTGACAAAAAATCTCTTGACCACGCCACTCAGAAAAAAGGAAATTATTATTATTGCCTCAAGAAAAACTTAATGCTTTAATGACTTTCTTCAGGCATTAGCCACCCATTTTTATTTGTTGTATGCCACAAACATTTTTGAAACTTGGTTTTTCTGTGCCTTCTCTTTCATCAGTAATAGTTCAGAATAAAATAATGAAGTAATACAACTATGATACTGAATGTCTTTAGAGGCTAGGTATTTTGAAGACATGAGACTAAACAGAACACTGGTTTCATCATCATTGAACTTCGGTTGATATCCATAAAGTTTTCAGGATAAATTCTTGAATCTAACAAATTCGGCTGAGACACCTTTGGATTCTCCCCTATAAGATATGATATAATTTATACAGCTAATTCAACTGAAAAATAGCCACCCTTCATATTCACCTGCAATAATATTTTTTGTTCTTTTCTTTTAGCATAAGTCAGTTTGCTGAAATATCTGACTACTTTGAGAAGTTTAAAGAGTAAAAAAACTTTAGGAAAATATTGTTTAAATGTCCATATATACTTTCTTCTTAAGCACACAACTTCTTTGAAGTGGATTTTCTGAAAACTGTAGTATCTTCTTTCAAAAACATTTGTTTTTAATGTTAACATAAGAAAAATCTTTTGTTTTTTATTTTTAATGTTATATTTCTATAAATTTTGCCCTCTTGCCAAATTCTTTTTAAATTAGTTATATCTTACAAGTAGATTGCTTTTCATTTTTTAGACATTTAGTTGCAAATTAATCTTAAAGTAAAATCCAGGGGACAAATATTCGAGTTAAAACATGCTGAATGAAATGTAGAGGAATAAAGCATTTCCTTAACTTTATTGGTCAACGGAATCCAGCATTTATTCTGTCCCATCTAGTGACCTAATATTAATATTGAGTGTAAGTTTTCTAAATCATATAACTTTGACAATTTTTAAGACCAGTTACTAAAATATTAAAGAGCATATTTTAAAATTATTATGAGGTAAAATCAGCTATTTGAAACATTCTTTGCAAGACAATTAATAAGAAAACCTATATTCCATATATTTTTACTAAAAGATGGGATACGAAGTTGTCAAACTCTTAAATTTTAAATTGATTTGTTAAATGCTTAACTTGAAACTACATACTATGATATAGTACAGATATGGCCAAACTGCGGCTCTCCAATACCTTAACTGTGGTTCGCGAGCTACTTGGCATCATTTGCCACCTGAAATTCGACTTCTTTTGAATAAATATAGTTTAATTTTTTAATACAAATGGAATTTGAAATAGAAATAATTCAGTGCTACATTTTGATAATCGCTAATTTAATTTTTGATATATGCATGTAAAAAATTGATAGATTTCAAACTGTACACTGCTGGCTTATCGTCAGGGCAACAAATACATAAAATTAAAAATAATTCCATTTCTGGTAATTACTATTCCGGTTACGTTGTTTTTTGAAAAGCTAATGGTCACCGGAATACACTAATACAAAATTAATCTAAAATGCTAATACCTTTTCTCTCAAGTTAATTTTGCTTCATTCAGTATCTGCTTTCCCATTGTTCACAACAGTTGTGATTCAACTGGCAGGTTTGCTATTCGTTGTATGGAACTACTTTTACTCAGTCCTTGAATGGCGTGAGTAACCGCTGACGGACTTGTTTCGCTTTGCCATCTACATATATAGATCTCTTTTAATATGTGGAAGAATTTTACGAGGATTTTATTTTTAATGGAGTGAACCTTCAGCCTCTTACTTGGTTAGGAGACTTTGCTCAATTTTCTATGAAACTCTTTCAAAATTAATTTCCTATCCCTAAGCAAGTCCATTTTTATGCAGTTGGTTCACAGATTTCACATTCATAATAATATTCTTAATGAACACATTTCCCACATGAAACTTGTGTGGGGATGTTTTGGTGGTCGTCGCTGTTGTGGGAGTGACAATCAGGTTACCCTGAGTTAAGTGGCTGCAGGTAGCTTATCTGACTCCTTATAATGATTAGGTAATGTTGAGAGGTTACATAATTCTTACTGCATTTGAAACTCAAAACATATTTAATACAAATATAAGAAGCTCTTTACACACACATATATATAATTCATGGATAGGTATTTAAATGAATTATAGGCCTCGTAGTGTGAGGAGTCTGCTATGAAGGTCTCTCTAGTTGAGAGATCAAGAGCATCACAGGTCTTTCTAGTCGAGAGTTCTGGAGTGCTCTTATGATGTTACTCTGATGGCAAAAATCTTCAGACTGAATTAGCCATGCCTCCTTAATTTTACAGTAGCATTTTACATCCTCGATTTGTTATATCTGGAATGATGTCAGAGGAAAAATCAGATCATTGGTTCGTCAGCCCTCCTGAAATCAAGAGGCTTTGATGACAGACACGGTGTAGAAGGTTGAAATCTCCTGACACTAGTCAAAAACATGTTGTGAAGGCTGGGAGCAGTGAATTACAAGGACTGCACACACAATTTACTTATCTCTGTGTGGTCTGCCACATACTCGCCCTCCAGTATCATCCTGATGATACATAAAAACCAGGGAACTGCACATGTCTACCGGAATGGGTTTGACGAATATTAGGTTTCGAAGTATCAGGAGAGCGAGTATCCACATCGGTATTCAACAGAAATGTTGGTTTCACCTGGTCAATTGAGACCGAAAAATTTTTCCATGAATGGATAATTTAAACACTTTTTCACCACGTTTGAGAACTTTAAAAGGACTGTCGTGTAGTGGTTGTAGTGGCTGTCGTACTGTATCACGTTGCACAAACATATGTGAACACGTTTTTAAATCTTTGTGAATAAGCACTGTTTTTGCTGCATGTGATCCAGTTGGTTTCGGTTTATGCTGCATGCAACTTCGAAGTTGTTCAATGTATTGCAGAGGATCAGTTGCAACATTCAATGTGTTGAAAAAAAATTGCCCGAGAGTTTAATGGTAGTTCCGTACATAAGTTCAGCGGGCATGCAACTGATGGTTTCTTTGAGAGCTGTTCTCAAATCAAGTAGGACAGGAGGTAGCACTTCTGTCATTTTAGCGTGTTGTGACACATTAATGCGGCTTTTAAGGGATGGTGAAATTCCTCAATTAAGCCATTGCTTTGAGGATGATAAGCAGTTGTTCATATTCATTGTACGCCTAGGAGTTTAGTTAGAGCCTTAAATAAACAAGACTCGAATAGATGCCCTTGATTGGTTGTAATAGTAGCTAGCATACCAAAGCGGGCGATTCAGTTGGCGTAGGCCTCTGCTACCATTGTAGCTTGAATATCAATGATAGGAATAGCTTCTGTCCATCTAGTAAACTGATCGATAGCTGTTAGGCAACATGTGAATTCACTGGAATGTGGGAGTGACCGATGAGATCTAAATGAATATGATGAAATGGCATAGAAGTTTCACTAAATGATTGTGAAGGGGCTGAAGTATATTTATTTTAGATTTCTGGCACGAAATACACTGTCTTGCCCAGTTCGTGACATCTTGGTTGATATTTGGCCACACATACCAACTACGAACCATTTTTGACGTCGTTTGAATGCCCGGATGAGCTAAATTATGTACGCAATTAAAAGACAATTTTTGAAATGCTTTGGGAACCTTGGGAAATGCCTTGGGTCTTGCTATACCTGTTGATATATCCCAATACATTTCTATTTCTGAATTTGGGAGCTGTGCTTGAGCAATTTCTTCATAATCAATGGGACCATTGATTTTAATTTCATGAATGCGAGATAATGTGTCGGCCACAACGTTATCAGCTCCTTTAATGTACTGTAGTTGTGAATTGAGAAATAAAATCTAGTTGACGACTTTGACGTGGGGAGCATTTTTCAAGCTTTTGTTTGAAAGCAAATATTAATGGTTTGTGGTTAGTAAATACTGTAAATTTGTGTCCTTCTAGCATGCACCTAAATTTGCGAATGGATGAGTATATTGCTAATAACTCTCTATCATATGCACTGTATTTTGCCCCAGTGGTTGTGAGCTTTCTAGAGAAAAAAGCTAGAGGTTCGAGTTCTTGTTTAATAATTTGATTTAGAGATCCGCCAATAGCATAGTCAGATGCATCGACTTGTAGAATGATAGATGCATTTGGGGAAGGATGAGCTAATAATGTAGCATTTGCTAACCGTTGTTTAGTTTTTTCAAAAGCTTCACTTGTTGCACAGACCAAGGAATTTTTCCACTTGTCATTCTTTTTTGAACCTTTTAAATATTCACCGAGTAGTGCTTGAATATGTGCGGCAAGTGGCAGATACCTATGGTAAAAATTTAGCAAGCCTAAGAACTTCCTTAATACTTTAACAGTTTCTGGTTTTTTGAAGTTCAGGATTGCATTCACCCATTCAGGTAAAGGTTTAGTGCCATCCTTGGTTATCAAATGACCTAAGAATTCTATTTCAGGAACTCTGAAAACACATTTTAAAGTATTTAACTTAAGCCCATATTCATTGAGTTTGTGTAAAACTTTGGAAATGTGTTGTTTATGAAGTGTTTCATTTTCTGAGAATACTAGAATGTCATCTAGGTAACAAAAATCTAGTCCTCGTAACACTTTGTGCATGAAACGCTGGAACATTTAAGCAGCATTTTTGAGTCCAAAATTTAAATAAGGAAACTAAAAAAAGACCGAAAGGGGTAATTACCACTGCTTTAGATATGTATTTTTCATAGAGGGATATATGATGATAAGCCCTTGCAATGTCTAATTTAGAAAACACTGTTCTGCCATGAAGCGATTGAGCAAAATCTTGTATATGTGGAATAGGACATGAATCGAAAACTGTAACTGAATTAAGTGCTCTGTAATCTCCAACTGGTCTAATGCCAGTAGGCTGCTTATGTACTATGTGCAGAGGTGATGACCAGTTACTCTTAGAGGGTCGACAAATTCTTTGTTCCATCATAAATTCAAACTTCTTTTTTGTTTCCTGATCAACTTCAGGTCAAAGCCGTCTTGCTTTGGAATGGATTGGTTGTCCTTTAGTTTCAATATAATGAACTGTGCCATGTTTCATTGCTTTGCTGTGAATAGAAGGATTAGTTAGTTCGGGAAATTGTCTAAGAATTTGGTGACTTTGAGAGCATTTTGAAACAGTTTTAACATTCAGTTGACTGTTGTGCTCTAATTTGCTGTTACTAGCGAGAGTTGTTAATTTATCAACGATTCTTTTTTTTTTTTTTTTTTTTTTGAGAAAATCGGCATCTATAATGGGAACTGAAATGTCAGCTATTACTAAATCCCATTTAAAATTTTGCTTGAGATCGAAAGTTAAATTTAGTTGCTTAATGCTGCATGTTTTAATTTTAGTATTATTTGCAGCAAATAGCTGTAGAGTAGTAGCAGTGAGGTGCTTTCCTTTTGGCACCGGAAGGCAAGAAATGTTGCTACCTGCGTCAACAAAAAATTTCATGTTTGTCATATATATGTAATCTGTTGGATGTGTTTGCTGCTATTCCAGTATCCATGACTTGTTTCGGAATAACAGCAGAATTTAGTTTTCCGTTCCGAGTGAAACAAGCATGGAGAAGTACATTTACGAGCATCAGCTTTAAACTTCTGATGACAGTAAGAATAACCAGTGTTGGCAGGATTTGCGTGCAAATTACGTTGCCTATTTTTTGAGCGACTGTGGTTATCACGGTATCTTGGATTTTTATTGTACTGTTTCCAAGACAGTTGTTCAACTTGCTTAGTGACTACACACTTTTTCTGCATTTATGATTTGAAATATGGTCAGAATTAAACAGAAAGTATATTTATCAAACCTAATCACATACACTGACAAACTAATAGTTCAATCACACAACAGGTAATGCAACTTGCAGCATACATAAAAATAGTTATATTTGCAGTTTTATTTTGATACAAATTAGAACATCACACATGTACGCACGAAAAAAATAATTAAAACAGTACCTATTTCAAGTATTCTTTCACCAACCCTTTGACTCTGCCACTGAGCAATCTGTTCTTTCTCGGAATACTGCAACCTTCTTTCTTGAAAACCAACACGAATTATACTCTAGAAACATTTCACATTATGTAAAATTTCAGAGCAAAATCTAATTAAAATAATCACAAAATAAACATACTTTTCCTTGTATCCTGAAATATTCATAATGTCACTATTTAGCATTAAAAATACTCCAGAATCTAAATTTTTATACACATGAATAGAGTCTATTTAACCCTTTGATCATAAATGAGCCTAACTTATATATTGAAAATATGTACTACAAAGCAGATAAATCAGTTTATGAGAATGATTGTTTACTTGGACATAAATAAGTCTTAGTGATTAGATAGATTCTTACACTAGTCCACACAGATAAACTGATGTCATTCCTTAAAAAAATCAAGAGTAAATCTATTTTTAACTCAGCTTTCTGAGTTAACACAAGAGTTACTTCATAAAAACTAATACAGATGGAATTATAGGAGTTATAGTATTTTCTGTATAATCGAGGAAAGTTTTGATTTTTACCGAGCTTTTCTTATTCTACAGATTGCCAATAATTTAATTACTGAAATGGTAGGGCAAAAGTAAAAATCTGTTAAACTTTTATTAATCAATGAATAAGATTTAGAAGAAAAGTGAACTTTTGGCAATAACAGAAACTCAAGTTTTGAGATGGTTATTTTTTTTTTTGATATATTAGATCTATTAAGGGGGGTGAACCCAACTTTTCAGAAGCCTCCAGTGCTCTATTAAAATTATAAGATGTTCAACAGCTCCAAGTTGCTTCAATTTTACAGGTGTTGCATGTATGAAAATACAAACAATTTGTTACTAAATAGAGAGCATGTCCTTCAAACATTAGTTAGCCTATCCACCAAAACCAACTACTATTCATAAAAATAACTGGTAGAAAAGAAAAAGCATTTAAAATTATTACTATATAGGCATATTGAAAAGAGTAGGAAAGTGATGAGCAGGAAACCATTAAAGCATTAAGTAAAATTATCATATTTATTACCATCGAGAAAAAGTCTCATCTCTATATATCTATCCAAAGAAAGATTTGTTACAAAATAAATAAATATACCTAAGCCAAATAAGACAAGTCTAAAAATAAGAAAAACTTAGTTTGGATTCAACTTAAAAGAATAAAGAAGCTCTGTTGAGAGGGGCACACGGGTCTTTTTTGATTCGGACAATAAGTATTCTTAATATTCTGCCAAATATTGTTAATATTTCCTCTCATGCTCCTAAATAAATACAAGGACTGGTTAATTTGTCTTTTGAAATGTATACATTTGAAGTTTACATGACACTAACATTGAATTTTGAATATATTTACAAGTTAAATAAAATACATAAATAAATAAAAATCCATAGACACACATACATGCATTATTGTCTTCATAAAAATTGACTTGAAAGAAATTAAATTAGCTAATCAATACCCATTGTAGCAGGAAAGGGATATACAGATTCATCATACAGGTCTATTACAAAAGAAGCAAGCAGTTTAATAATAATAACAATAATAAAAGCCAACTGAAAGATTTTACTGAAGCTTGAAAGAGTATGGGCATATACCTATGGAAGTTCTTCCCTTAGCATAGACATCATATGACTGAGTACAAAAAATTACAATTATATTGGAGAAGGAAATGCTTATTTTTGTTACCTTAAGTTCACTTAGTGACATAATAAACCAAATTTCCATGAAAAGAATTTTAATGGTCTTAGCAATAGGCAGTAAAACCAAAATTCAAGTCTTTACTGTTGTTTCCTTGGATGTCAACTGAGACTTCATAGAAATCAGAATGATTTTCTAGAGCTTAAATGAAATTTTCACTGAACCATTGTAATGGATTTTATTTTGCTGAATTGAAAAATATGCAACACCTTTTCTACTGCAAACACGATGACGTTATTTATTGAGTCATATACATGGTGTCTGTCAACAACACTATACTATGAAAAATATTTATATCTACATATGTAATCATACACACATCTTCTCAAATTCCTATGCAGTATTTTTCAAGGCCCTTTTATGGACTATTGAAAACGTATATTTCTTTGATAATAGCTCTATACATTGGAGATTTAAAAAATAAAAATAATCAGATATGCAAAACATGTATAACATAGATTAGGAAAATCACTGGCAGTAATTTAAGTCCATTGAAAAGATCTGTAAAATTCATCTAAATAGAAACACAGTAATTACAACAACTCACCTTCAACATCTTGCCTCTCATCTCTGTGAGATCACCTAATTTTTTCAACTTTATTTCATAAGACTGGCCTGCAAAAGAATTAAAAGCTAATAGTAATAATAAACTTTTAAAAATGCTAAGTTTGCCTATATCTTCTATCAATAAATAAAAAAAGTTGACCACACCTGGAAAAATTAGCTTCGAATTAAAATAGCATATATAAACCTGCACAAGAACATAGCAGAAGGGATGCAATGGTTAATGCATCTGTTCTCTTCTGCAGATATTGTTTCGAGAACAATGTTATTTATTTTATTATAAAGTATACAATACACAGTATTCTATATGGTGTTGTTTATGTATTATATTTACTGCATATAATTAACTTACATAATTACTACAGATTAATAGCCCAAATTCTAAGAATAAATAACAACCAATTTTAATGCATGAGAAACAAAAATCCTGAAGTTTAATTGCAAGAAATTCTAACACTCCTTTGAGTAGAACATTTGTGAAGCAAGACTTTACAAAAAATAGTAAAAAGAAAAAAGAAAAGTAATCTTGAATCTGAAGAAAAATTTTAAGGATAATTTTTTTTAATAAAAATGTTACCACAAAAGTAACCGACAAAAACTTTGTGTTCATAGAATTAGCTACAGCATATGAACTAATTCCTAAATTAGAAATAATATAGGTTCTCTTAAAAAGAAAAACAGATTTTTAACTTGTTTTCATCAAATTGTTATTCCTTGCTATGCACAAAAACATCATATATCATTTGATTTGGGAAAGAGAAAAAAAAAAAAAGCTTGCTATTTTAGATGTTCTATATGAATGGAAGAGAAGGTTAGAATTGAAAAGCCTTTCCTGGGCATGAATTTTAAGTTGATAATAAAAATGACCATCAATTTTACTTCAGTTTAAGTTTGGCTTAATACTTTTCTCAACAAGGTAAATTAAAGACTCTATTGTTCTTAGCCATCATACTACAGGACCTCAGCAAACTATAACATGCCATAATGTTTGAGCTAAAATTTTCAGCCATGAAATTGATATTTTGGGCATCTAGAATGTATGTGTAGTGAAACTGGGAATCAGTCTGATGCAATATGATTTACCAATAAACAGACAGAATGTCTAATATAGTGTCCTTTTACTTTTTCTCATCTAGGAGAGTTTTATCAAAATGAGATTTTTATACGCCAAGATATAAATTTTGCGAGAAAGTGATTTTTGTAATACATTTTGAAACATAACATAATATGGAGAAATGGAATGAAATTTTTTATAGCAACAAAAGGAATGAGTAAATTTTCAAATTAAAAATGAAATATAAAAGAATTATAATGATATTTAATAAATTATCATATAAATGTTTTTTATAAAGTGATTAAAATAAAGTTAAACATTTTTATGAGGGTAAGTCAAACATTATCCACACTTTTGCAATAATTCAGCTTTAGATTTGTCACCTGCACTTGCAAGTTTTTAGAGTTGGTGCTACTGTGGCGATATATCAAAATCTGATCTTGATTTCATAATTTTTCTTGCTACTGTAACAATATAAGTATAACATCTCTACTAACAGCATGCAGCACCAAAAGTAAGACCATAAGAGATTCTGGTCAAACGATAAGTCAGGGAGTGAAATTCATCACAGACTTTCAGCAGAATATAATGATGATATTACCATACCATGCAGAAATATGTATAAGTAGATCAAGAAATTCGAAAGTGACCAGACAACAAATGATGCAAAAAGATGGAGCATGATGTCTGTCAGGCTCTATCACTGATGAGATTTCAGAAAGCTCCAGGGATGATATTGACATAGGAAATTACTACAGATGTGATTACATGTCTTCTGCAAATCAGTCATGAATTTGCCTATGAAATCATAGAAGAGAAACTCAATTTCCACAAAATCTGCACAAGATGAATGCTAAGAGAATTTCCTTTGAAATTATTAACCAATTGGATTTCAAAGTGCTGAAACATACTGTCTGCAGTTTCGAAATAGCCCCTTCCCTAACTATCATCTATCTGGACTTTTCAAAAGGTCATGATTTTTTTGGACAAAGATATGTGGTAAATGGCACACAAATGATTGAACAACCAACACCAACAAAATGTTCTTCTTGAAAGGAATATTCAGACCTATGAATTTAAAATCTATCGTAAAGAAAAAGTAAAGAAAAAAATCAAATGTATCGTAAAGAAAAAGACTATACAGAAAAATGGGTAGTTACGTATTATAGCAACCACCTCAGCAGAAGTCGACAAACATACAGAATGTGGCAAACTCTAGGAGCCACTTGCATAAAAAACTTTCAGTCAAGAAACATCCTTATTTTTGTATGTATTCTTTCCACTGTGTTCCAAGTTCCAATGGTTTTGATACATGAACCGTGATATTTTTAGCTGTAAAGTGAATCCAAAAATATGCATTTGTGGTATTTGCCAGCAATGGAAGAAACTGTGGTAAAATTTCTGCATGAATACAGAATTTTGCTGTAAAATCTCTAAATAGAACAATGAGGAGATGCATTTCGTAGACAGCTGATGTAACCGAGGTTTGTGCGATGCCCTGTCCCAGCAATTCTCTGATTTTTTTCAAGAAAAAACAGATTGCTCTGTACTTAGGGAGTAGAAGAGTGGGGAAAAAAAAATTACAGAAAGATTTAGTGAAGAATGTAAGCATTTTATTTTCTTAACGTATCACATAAGTCTTATTTAATAAACAAAACTTGTTTAAATTCCTAAAGTATATTTCCTTTCCATATGTTAATAATGTCTGCCATCTTTTGATTACTATTCATAGTTTGGGAATCTTTAAAAAAATTGTGAAAACCACCAACTTGCATTCTATATGTAACTTTTACCTTTTCATCTGTAAAAAATCACCAAATTGCATCAAGGCAGTTGTGTTAATAGATAAGTACTGAAAAATGTTATCCCTATTCAACCCCTATTGTTGCACAAATAAAATAGAAAAAAAAGAGTACATGTAATTTTTAGACTTTCCCTTGCAGCTTCTTCTAATGATATTATAAATTCATCAAAAAGACATTCAATAACATTTCCCTTAACTTATAAAAAATATATGATAAACTATTAATGTAATTTGCTTTTGGATATATTTTTACAGAAGCTATATATTTCATCATTAGTTATTTAAATTCAAATTTCTTTTCACGTGAGACATATGTCAATTGCATAAAATGAGAAGGAAAGGCAATTTGTCTTCACACACATTTCAGAAGGGAAAAACTAATTAGCCTCAGAATAATACACATCTGCTTAAAAGAAACAAATGCAGTTTCTTAAGCTCAGTGTCTGTGAATTACATATTAAAATAAAAATATTGAAATAGAATGAGTTTTTGGTAAACTGGAACAGTCACCAGGTATATTAGCAGTTTTAATATTTAAATATTATACAGCACCTAATGATACATCTTCAACATTATATCTACAATTTTACTGACACTGACAACCTCAAATTTGAAAATGTTAATATCTATTAACTAATTTATACAATTATAATGCACATATTTTATGTTCTGCACTTAGAAGTAAACAAGCATATGAAGCTCATGAAGTTGTCATGAGTATTACTGATGATTTATCGTCAGGTACTGACTATTATATAAGCACCACAGTTTTTAATATTTTGCAAACATCTCACACATATCCACAATCTGATACAAAGGTAGATAGATTGTTTACTACTGCCAACAATGGGTTAGTGAATAAGTAAACACATTTTAAACCCGGATAAAATATTCAGCATCTGCATATATTTGCAAAAATTACAATTAAAAGTCAATTTTACTTACATTAAAATGTATCATTATGAAACATACCTTGATTTAAATATGTCATTGTTTCTTCATTAATTTTTGTTGCAATAGACGTAGCTGCACCTAAAACATACTGAAATCCAGTATTTTTCAAGTTTGGAGATATATCTCTGATCATAAAGGGTGGAGGAGAATCAGATATTGTCAACATTTGACTTGTCAACATACTTGGACTTAACACAGAAACTGTTGTGAGTGATGGTGAACCAGTTGTTCGAAGATCTGGGACTGAAGAGCTATGTCTGCACCTATAGTTAAAGATGTCATTAAAGATGACGCTAAAATTACAAAAGAATAATTAAAAATTACAAAAGATTAATTAAAATATGTAGCAAATGTATTTGTAAACTATCATACAATTTTAACTTTATTAAAAAACTGTGATTTTTTTAATTACACAAGACAGAAAATGAACATGAGACTTTCATCAAAACTGACTGACTACAGACTATATTTTTCTTGCCTTCCTAGTAGCAACACAATAACATAAGGATTTTTAGTGTAACAGATTTCAATCATATTATTATCTATTGAACTGTACATCCTATTAAAAATTTATAAAATATTTTACTGAAAGAAATTTTAGAAAAATTTAAGATAAGTGGTTTACTAACAAAAAAAAATTAAGATATGTGGTTTATTAACATACAGATAACTTCATTTATAACTTAGTAAAAATGGTACCATATTTCAGCTTTGATGCTCTATGAAATTTTATAAGTGCATAAATATCATATTATATAAAATAATATTATGTTAGTGTACATTTGGGTACTTATCTATTATCCCATCAACTGTGAAACCGTTGCCAAGAGACATGATTTAGAACTGATTACGGATAAATGTGATGTCACAACAAAATGTGATGTCACAACACATTGATATCTGCACTTTTGTTTGATGTGACCTTGACTGATTCTCAATGAACCAACTTTTGTTTTTCTGAAAAAGGATATAGATGTGAGATACCTCCCGTCCCCACCAAAAGATGGCATCATCATGTTCTTGCTCAGAAAACAGCCACTGGGAATACGGTCACTCTCCACTGAGGAGAGAAAGAGTACTGCAATGGAGAGGATGCTTGAGATCAAGCCAGATGGCAGGTTATGCGTAGATAGCCTCCAATGATTCAGTCTCGCTCACAGGTCAAATAATTAGTGACAATATTTGTGCCTTTAAAACTGATATATTCTATAGACTTTAAATGTGTTTGCAGGCATCAGCCATGATTGCATCTACTTCTTCCACATAAAGCCTTCATTGTATATAAGTATCAATAAATGCATATGCCTACAAGTTGGAATTCTAGCCTTAAATATTTTAGAAGACACTCACATGAATTAAATGTTGCTGCTTTACTTTTTCCCTTGCATTCTGAAGCTGGATAATGAAGCAGATCAGTGATTGTTTATTAAATAAAAAGGCATCAGTTCATTCAGAATTCCCCAGGACCGATTTTACGCAAGGCAACAAAACTCTGGCAACTTTCGCGGTTCGATAGTAGCCAATCTTCACAGTCGATGGGATAAAATGTAAGGATATTGTTTGCTGACATGAACATTTATTTAATATCAAAATTTCTACCTTGAACTTTGAGAGCTATCAGTATTTTCTTTGTCTTCACTATTAACACAGAACCGCTTAATGGCACTTGAAACATCTTCATCTGCGCTCAATGGAAGCCGAGTTTTCTTGGCTTGAGCAGAGTACGTGGTTCTTACAGGTTCTACAGGTGGAAATGGACTACCTCTGGATGGTGAAGTATCACTAGAGTGTTTAAGGAAAATGAGTTCACTATAAAATAAAGCAATTAAAGTTCTGCATTTAATCAAGACTATTTCCCACCCCCTCTCTTTCTCCCTACATATATATATATACACACACATTTAAAATAAATTTATGAATATACGTAAATATAAGAGCTCTGTTTAGCATTTAACGGTTTTCTATAGCAATCTCATTTATCCAGCACTATTTGCAAAGGAACAGACATTTCTATATAAATATTCAAAAATGGTCAGAATTTGTAATTAATATATTCTCATAATTCTATCTCTAATAAAATTTTAACTGATCTATGAAAACCTGCAGGAAATATAAATGTCTTTGCTGTTGAGCCTCATCTAGGATTTAAATTCCAAGTGCAGTGCCATGATAATATATATCTGCACTAAACTTCATATAAGCCAGCAAAAAGGAAATAACATGAAGAAATTTTTTATACAATTTCTCAATAAATCTAAAATAAAAATAATGATGAATATTAAACCTTGAAATGTGTAAAATGTCAATACCTATTAATTAATTTATACAATTATAATGTATGTATTTTATGTCCTGTACTTAGAAGTAAACAAGCATATATAAACATATTAAAATTTTCAATAATAAGACTACATATACAAAATTTGACTCAAAAAACAACTTTAAATTTAACAATTACAGTTAGTAGCTACAATCTGATAGAATATCTCACTACAGCATATTAACTTCATTTACACCACATATGTTTAAATGAATTAACTTATTTCTTTTAGAAAGTAATAAATTAATGGCATTTAAAATTTGAAAAATGAATTTTTTAAAATAAAAGATATTTACTCATTTTCTTGGGGTGCAGAATAATCTGCAGTTGAAACACTTTGAATGAGAGAATGCAACGGAGCACTAAAAAAAAAAAAAAAAAAAAAAAAAAAAAAAAAAGGGAACAAAAAAAAAAAAAAAAAATCAAATATTACAATTTAGTCACAAAAACATAGATGAGATAAAGAAACATATATTTTAATAACAATAATATGTGTAATAATGGATGTGTGTGACAATGTTTAAAAATTCACTCAGAAGCCAATGGAGACTACTCCAGTACTTTCAGTCTGAATAAAATTTTAATTTCAGCCAGAGTTCCATATAAGATGAGCACCTGTATTTTATTTTATTATCTAACCTTTGTCATTAATTTCATTGATTATTTTTTATTCATTTCTTTACCTTTTACTTAATGTTATTATTCATTATTTTATTTCTTTAATACTCCTATTCTGAAGGCTTTGCATAAAGCTCCAGCACATCTAATTTTAGAAATTTAGCCCTGGTATGGTGATGAAATTCTGGATTTGATTTTGAAGATGATGATAATAGAGCTAGTGATTTTACACAATGAGGATGCATTACTGATCAGCTATTACAGTTCTTTATTTGTGGCACAGAATTATTGAAATAAACCCATATTACTAAACTGCACAAAAGCTATGCCCATTTTATTCCATAATTATAAATGCACACTGCGGGGGAAGGAGGACAGTTCTATTATCTCCCATTTTACCGGGTTGACTGACGAAATTCAAATTGCATTTTCGATATTTCGAAAGCCTGACCTAGCATATATATAGCATTGTTCTAACATATGCATTTTGACACAAAATCAGACATTTTCTGAAATAACATATAAATTTTTTTCCCATACTGATTCTATGACTCAAATTATGACAAAGTGTCAAGTTTTGTAAAAACTGCATGAGTAGTTTTTAAAAAATTAGCTCTAAAAATTTTAGCTCTTCTATGTTGATTGAATTTCGTATATATTTATTAATATCTCTTTTTTTATTAAACTTATTTTATTCCTCCTTTCACATTTCGAAATTTAGGTTCATTCCAAATAAAATTCACTCATTCTTTATGATTTATTTTTAAGTGTATTTTTAAATAATTTTTATAAATTTTTCAAAAAAAATTTTTGAATTATAACCTATAAATTTTTTACCATCATTTTAAAGTAGATGCATCTCTAAGAATACCTACAAAAAATTAAGTTTTTTATTCAAAATTTCCTAAGATATAGGTGAAATTACATATTGGTGCATTTTGAAACTTAGCATATTTGTTATAAGGGATAATAACGCCAAATGTGGTTTACGCAGTTTAAAATTATTTGAAAGTATGAACAATGATGACTTTTTTTCCACTCCTGAAAAAAAGGAAAGGAAAACAGGTTGCTATAAATTAAAAAATTCGCCATGGCACAAATTGAAAAAAAAAATGAGCCAAGATAAATTTTAAAATTTCTCATCAAAAACTACAGAATTTAATATCTAGGCATAATTAGAGTCGTAGAATTGAAATATAGGAAAAAAATTGGTATGTTATTTCAGAAAATGTCCAATTTTGTGTCAAAATACCTATGAAAGAACAATGCTATATAAATCTAATATATATCAAAGAACAATGCTATATAAATCTAATATATATCCTAAGTTGCGCTTTCGAGACATGAAAAACGCAAGTTAAATTTCATCAATCGGCCCAATAGAAGAGGAGATATAGAACTAACCCACCCTTTTTTTTGCGTGGTGTACACTATATGTTAGCTGGATAAAAATTAGTAAGAGAAAAGCAATATTATACTCACTCCATCCAAAAATATGATATGCATTTGAAAAAGCTGTAAACATTTATAAGGCATAAGTAACAAATTATAATAAAGAGTCTTTATGCATAAATTCATACAATGTCAATTTGCTAGTCAAACAATTAAGTTATAGTTGGCTGGTGTTTGATTTTGCATGCATCAAAAACACCAAAGTTTCCACGGTGTGACTGCAAAGTTGTAATACAGAACTTAAAAATGCTAAAAAAAGAAGTTTGGGCTTGTCCACAAGTGTGGAAGGGAAAATTTGACAAAGCCAGCCAAATTTGATAATGCTAGATGAAGAAAAACCCCACTCACCTTAAGTTTCATCACCAAAGTCACATTTATGGCTGATGTCGCCTGATCTTACGATCCATATCCAATACAATTTTCTGACAGAAAAATGGGGATATGGTCCTTTGTTTATCCTGAACTCAAGAAAGAAACCTAAATCAACCGTTATAATAAAAAATTCGGAATACAGGTGGAATAAATTCCTATGAGAATCCTCATATTAATAAGACTTAGCTTTATCACCAGAGATGGTTACAGGCTCTTTAATATGTTCACAAGAGGTCCTGAAAAAAGTTATGTCGAGGAAATTCCTATGAGATTTCTCATAGCAATAAGACATAGCTTGATCACCAGAGATAGTTGCCAGGCACTTTAGTATGTTCACAAGAAGTCCTGAAAAAGGTTATGTCCCACATCAGCTGAACTTCATTTACCCAGTATTAATTACAGCTGTAAATGAATACCATAATTTTGGATGAAAATAAATTCTAAATGTATACCAGATTTTTTGGACAGAGGGAGCATTAAAATCTATAAAAAATTTAAGCATTTTAAATAGGCACAAATAATGTGCCAAGTTGTTTGTGGCCACAACACATGTTTACTGAAAATAAAATGAAGATCTAACCTGCCTCGGCTACCAGTTTCCTATTCATTATGGCTCTCTCTCTCTCTACAACACCAACACGCACGCACGCACACACACACACCATTTGAAACATTTTGAAACATAACCATTTTGAAACATAACATGCCACATATATTAACTGCTGTGTTAAATTTAATGGAATCCCAGCCTGGATGAGGCAACATATTAATATTACTATTACTTTCACACAGAATAATGATGCATTTGCAATTAGCATAAAAATATTATTAAGCTTTCAAATAAATATTTGCATCAAGCAATGCATTTTATTTACCAAAATATAAATGCCTTCAAAATGATAGTAATTTATAATCAATTTTATTAAATAATAAATTACACTAAATTTACAATACAGATAGCAATACACCCTCAATTTATAGCATTCATTAATGAAAGTTTTTTCACCAAATAAAATACTTTCAGTTTAGTTAGAAATAAAACATTTCATGTCACTTAGACAGATAAAATAAAATATCATTTATGTAAGATAAATTATACAAGAGTACATTTCTATAGCCAATTTTAATGTCTAAGAACAATATCTTGTACAGCTTCGCTTACCTCATATCATAATTTTCTGTTCCTAATTCAATACCCAAACAAGATAAACTGCCTTCAAAATCTGCAGCTAGAGCTACATCGATAGCATCGCCAGTCCAGCTCTGAACAGTGGACATTACGTGTCAGTTAAAATCTGAAAGAAAATTAAAGAGAAGCATGAAATTCAGTTATTCCTATCATTTATCACTTATTTTACTTTCCAATTCCAGACATTCCTCATTATGCCCACTAAAATCTTATATAAAACATATTTCACAATACAAGCACAAATAGGAAGGATATTTCTATTAACAGTGCCAAAAGACCCCGAATTAGGAATTGTTAAAAATCAGTACTTAAATTCAAATTCTTTTCATTCAGAAAGGAGGCGAAAAGCAAGACTACATAATTTTTAAAAACTTACTCAAATAATTAAACAAAGGAAACATAAATGACTATTAATATTACAAAGATGCCAGTTAACCAAACAAAAAAAAAAAAAAAAAAAAAAAAAAAC
>KK113396.1:594939-608330 GCA_000611955.2 Stegodyphus mimosarum
TTTTTTTTACGAAAAAAAAAAAATAATTTTCTCAGCTATAAAAATGATTCTTACAAAAATATACCCAGAAGAAATTTTTTTTTTTAAACAACAAACATATTCAAGATCATTTGTAATATCCCGGACCAAACTGCAATGACAAATGGTACACCTCTTTATGATTTTTGAAAAGTATGTATATTTTATTTTTTCACAAACATTATTAAGAAAGAAGATCACAAATTCTCAAACAATTGTTTGAAGCACATAGAATTCATACTGCTTAAGGATGAGAAAAATGGGGGGAAAAAAAACAGCCTCAAACAGACTTTGTGCTTATTGGTAATATAAAACTAGATGAGTTGTAGACACAAAATGTTCATTAGGGCCATTTTGAATGATATAAATAATTTGAAATTTTCAAATACATTTTTCATATGTACAGCAGTAGTGTGCTATAACAATTCATTAATGAAACAGCCTTGATTTTACTTTATAGGTAATTTTAAAAAAAGCGATTTCAGATGCAAGAAATCACATTTTTGGATGCAAATAATGAAACATCAAACCAAGCGACATACATAAAAGATAAAATTTAGAAAAAGCAGGAAGTTGGAGAAATATGTTATAAATCCGGTAGTTGAAAGCTGAGTCAAAAATCAGAAGTCTCTTGGGATTAGTCTAATTTGGGAAAGATGGCATTTCTGATCTAATTTAAACAAAACTAAAGCATATTTTGTCATTACCATATGAATGCAGACAAAAATCTAACATAAAAGTGTAGAATATTTAAAGAGAAGTATAGTTATTTCATGAACCAAAATACTATTAACCCCATAAATTCATAATTTAACAGACATTCATTTTTTAAAAATAATTCTTATAGGTGCTAAAATGAAGTAATATGAGAAGCAAAATGGTGCACAAGGAAAGAAAGAAAACACATAACACATGTTGTAGAGACATTAGGTTATTTTGAAGCCAGAAGATGTCAAAAATGACCAATGCCCTAGCCGGGACTCAAACATCGGACTTCTCGAATACGTATTGTGGCGATCACTGGTTCAGTGAAGCCTGGTTAGTTACTTGCGCGTGTCACCATCTATATTCACCAGTGAGAAGTGCTGCGTTGCATGTGCGGGACTCGATCGTGGGTCAATTTACTGGGAGTCGAATTCTTTACCGCTAGCCCAAAAGAGCTCCGTTGTGCTAGGTTTAAGAATTCTAACTCTTTCAAATTTGCGATCGTGGAGTTGTTCTCGAGATCGGTCCGCCGCAGTATCAAGTGTGTTGACCATTACATCATGCAGGCATGCCAAGAAGGCAGAAGAAATACCTTATATATTCCCCCTTTTAAAGGGCAACTGGGGATTAGGAGGACCCAATTGCCAAATCCCATTGGTGGAGAATCATCCACCACCTTGTTTAGTTCGAGCACCACTGTAGAGACATTAGATTATTTAGAAGGTGGAAGACGTGAAAAATGAGCAATGGCCTTACTAGGACTTGAACCTCTCGAATATGTGCAAAACGTGGTGACCATTATATCACGAAGGCATGGTAAGGCGGCAGAAGAAATACCTTATAATGTTTCTTAAAATTCTTGAATTTCCTGCTATCAAGAAAGACTTTCAATTTCCTATTTCTTGATCCAAATGAGTAGGTAAAATACTGAAAAGAATACAACATTAAAATATTAATGTAATAAAAAAAAGTAAAAACTGATTACTTTAAATCCCTCTCTTCACACTGGCAAAAACATTGAATTTTTTAATCAACATAATTATGAATTTATTATTTTCTTAGCAAGTTCTTTAATAGGTTTATAAACAAAAGAATGAAAAATAAACAAAAACAAATAATGAAATTTATTAACGTTAGCTCTAACAATAGAGAACTTTCCTATCTCGACCTCTGGCTAAATCAATAAGCTGGATAATCTAACTTTTCATATGATTTTTTTTTTAAATGCTTCTTTGGCTTCCTATTCTGTGGAGAAAAACCTTGCTATCTCAAAACCACAAAAGAGATATCTGCTTAAAAAAACATAAAATTCCACTTCTTCCAACAAAAATGACCTAATTAAACATTTTTTTAAGTTTATGCAAAGTCAAAATGAAGGGTTTTTACACTCAAAAAGTACTATAAAGAACTAGCATATGTTATAAGAGTTGATGAGAACTTCTTAGTAACCTTTTTTCCTTCCTAATAACAGTTAAACAATTTTATATAATTTTAATAATGACTTCAGTCTGCAAAATACAGTCTCATAAAAGTCTCTGCTAAGAAATATAGTATTTATCTTAAGACTGTTGCTATGCTTGTGATGGCAGAAGAAATTAAAGACTTCTGGAAGATCAAAGTTATAGAGGAGCAATAGTGAAAAATCAGATTTCAATGAAACAGATGAACAAAACTTAGTTACTAATTATTTATTTTATATTTGATTAAAGTAATAATCTTTTTATCACATATCCATAAAAAGTTTTTACATATCCATGAAAATGTTAAGGAATTTGCCCAGAAAGTTTGAGTAAATAAACTTGCGGTGGGTAGCTAATATGTTATTTGAAAAACTACTATCACTCTTAAGTTAAGAAATGTTATTAGAAGTCTAACGGAGAGCTGCCAACTTTGAAATATAAAAAACTGGGAGTTTCCAAGAGATTTTCATGCTATGCAATGACTCTGTTTCAAAACAACTGTAAACTGATTTAAATCCACTTTATAATACACGATTCAGTCTAGTGAACTATTTAAAATATAATTAATGTAAAATATATTAATATTTAATCAGATATTCTAATTTTTTTCCATAGTTAATTTCATTTTATAATTTTTTTACACATACACACTTATTTTTAGAATTAACAAAATTTTTTTGTTTTTATATTTAATAAGTCACATTTTTTTCCCCTCTATACAGGTATTACAAATGTTATGCATGTTTACAAATATTAATTATAAAATTTAAAGAAATGATTTTTTGAATTATAAATATCAATGCATATGTGCTTATGCAATGGACAATGTTTAAAGACACTCAAATTGCCTTTTAAACATCAGATATTTTTGCACTGGCCTTGGCATAATTCCATATCTGTTTTAATTTGTCCTGAAAAAATGAATAATTCAAATTTAACAAATTTACTGATATTCTGCTTGATCAATTCAATACCAATTTAACTGCATTTATACATAATTTTTTATTTATAAACTATTTAACTTTTCTTACAATATTCTATTTTTACTAATTCATTAAAATAATAACATTCAAAACTACTCTTAGAGATGTAGAAAAGTTGAAATTCTTAGAAAAATGTATGAGACAATGGTCCAATAGTCAAAAGCAGTATGTTCAATGAATATATAATGCGTGTTCAATAAATCCCATCCAGTTAAATCTTGTATGTGGGTGTGTGAATCATGGGTGTGGTCTGTGAAAAGTACAAAAGAGCAAGAAGGAGAGTGGCAATGCAACATGGTGGCAGATGAAACTTTTCTAAAAGATAATGGCTACTGTGAAATCTTAAAATGCAAAGACTTAACTGGCTTAAAGTTGAGGGGGGAAATTAGGTATAAAAGATAAAAAGTCTTCACATAATTGGGGTTCAGAACATCTTTGAAACTGGGAGCCCCATTTTTTTATTGTTAAAGTTTGAAAGATTAGAAAGTATGAATATAATATAATTACAAGGTAAATTACAAGATCGTTTTACATATTTACATTAAATTTCTTATCATAGTCACCCAACTATTACCTCTGATTAAGGTTTATATAATAATTATCATTTATCTTTAGATAAGGAATTTAAAAAGTGTACTTAATACCAGCTTTTCTTAAAGTTAGAGAAATTTTGAATAAGGATGTTTGATTCTCTAAGAGTTGACTAAGTTAGTAATCTCTTTTTGAACGTTATCAACATTGTTGCATATCTTTTTGATTCTAAGGAACTGAGTATGTATTGTATTTAGAATAACACTTTTGGAGACGTTCGAATGAGTTTTATAGTAGGGAAATAAAATCTCTTCATTTGTCATAAATTTTAATATCTTTAAAATTGATAATTTGCAAATCTAGGTAATTAACATCCCATTGTTGAAAGTTAGTTTTATTAAGTCTCTAACGTCAAGGATAAATGTGATCAGTTTCGATTTTATTGAAGTTGTTAATTGCTATAATATCATCCATGTATCTGCATATGTTAGAGTAAAAGGAAAACTGTTCTCTTTAAGTGTTTTATAAATGTTAAGTTGAGAGAATGTTAAGTGTTTAATAAAATTAAAAAGACAAAATTGTTGTGCTAACAAGAGTGAGTCCAAGAACAAGTAATTAAACTTCAGAGCTCAGACAGAGCATAAAAATTTCAACAAACCTTAAAATCTCTGGTGCAATGCTAAAAATCTAAATCGGTTCACATTTTTAGCCCAACGAGGCAATTTTCCAAGAAGGGCGTTGTCCACTATAAAATGGTGTTTCACTTTTCAAATTGTTAGCACAAAATATTAGAACCCTGCATTATATTTAAAGAAATTAAATAAGGAAGAATCTGCATGAATGTATGCATATTTCTCGCATTGTGAAGAAAACAACGGTACCTAGAGACATCAAATTTTGAATAAGATTATCCTCTACTCGAATATGGGCATCTGGAAGGCCGAATTTGGAATTTTTTTATTACTTATTTCATATTTTGTCAAGCATTAAAGAATATTTTATTAATAAATACAATGATTTCAAGGTAAGCAATGGCAACAATGTATGGGGGGGGGAATTATCTTTGGCACATGAGACTGTGTATCTGATATTCTAAAGATATGCTATTTTAAATATTTTGTGACATTGCTGTTGAATTGAATTTTGTGGTTTAAGTGCAAATAACATGATATTTAATAAGTAACATACAAAAAAAAAAAAAAAAAAAAAAAGAAAAAGGCCCCTTTGCATGTAAAATCTGAAAGTTTTCAGACTTTTTTCTTTTACTTTTCCCTTTCTTTTCTTTTCCTATTTTGGAATATGTTATTTTATCAAAAATAAAATATAGTATATGGTATGCAACTGATTTAACATTAGTGCTTTATTGTAGAGAGGCACTAGATAAATCTTTTAACGTGTACTTTACATAGAATGGAATTTTGGATATATTTTGCATTAAATGCCTCCATTATATAATGATTTACTCAGCATAAAAGTCAGGGAGTTAGGAAGAGGAGAGGCCCTAACCAGTTTTCCCCATACACTGAAGCACTGGCGAACCCTTCGTGGTGACCATGACATTCAGTGACTTACCATTAAGATCAATGGGTTTTGACATGATCAGATATAAATATTTTGTAATTACATCCTAAAAAATATATAAATGATTATATTTTTCTTTTTCTACAATATTTCAGAGTCCTAAGTATGTGAAAAAAATATTTTTTTAAACAACATTTCAGTCTGAAAAGAATTAAATGCTATACTTTTCACAGAACAGTTTCCTCAGAATGGTTTAATTTGAATGATATATTTTCACAAGTTTCCCTTAATTATACTAGAAAAAAAAATTAAGGTAATTTGATTTTATTCAGTTAAGGGTTATAAAAATTAAGATCAAAGTTTATTGTATTATTAATATTAAATTTATGTATTTCTTTTCTATTTACAGAGCTTCTTCTTAAAAACTTTCAAATATGACATGATTTTTTAGCTTCTGGGGCACCTTTTAAATCGAAAAATCTAAGTCAATTTATAATTAATGCTCTATTCGGTCCATTTCAAATTAGAGCACCTTTTAATTTAATAGCGAAATATGTGAAATATTGGTGCTCATTTCCATGTACTTAACTTCTTGTGAATATTTCTGAAAGGGAATAAAAAAAGGATTTTTTAAAAATATTATTTAAAACTTACAACCAAGTTATTATAAAATGTATGGAAATAACTTTTTTAACTATACTTATCAGATTTTTTAGCTTTAATTTCAAAAATACATATTTTAAAACTCTTCTTTATTACTTCCTTAAGTATGTATCTCATAGAATTTGATTTACAGTACCTTTTAGCGGATGGCTTTCCAGTACGAACAATTCTTGCTTAAATAGTTTTATAAACGTATTTGTCAACAGGATTTCAATTTATGTTCACAATTCAATATTAAGGTTATTATATATTTGGATAACATTTACAATCATCAGAATATGCCAACTCTCAAAAATTAAATTTTTGCATTATTTTCATGCTGCTAGATTTTACATCTAACAGATTAACATTGTAACCACACAACAATGGCAAATTAAAATTGTCAAGAAAGTTTCAAGAAATTATTAAAAAATTTCATCAGAAGACGCTAAAGAACAGAAAGATAACTATTCTAAACGTTTGGATACAGAATAAAATTCAGCCTGCTAAGATACTAAAAATTTGCATTGTTTACTTAATTGAAAAACAACTTTGTTTGACATGTTTACTGGTATGCAATTAAAAGGTGATTTAATGTAACAAAAAACAACACAACTAACTAATGCCAAATATGATTCTTCCCTCTCATTTCTAAATTATTTTTTCAAATGTTGAGTGATCAAACTAAATTTCTTTATATTATATTTTCAAAATAAAAAAAGGGGAGAGAAGACAGAGTTCTGAGGCTCTTAAGAATTATGAAGGCAATTATATTTTCTATGATCCTAAATCGTATACTTAAAAAAGAGGGATTTTCCCTCCTTCTCAAAAGGGCAGATTAGCTGGTCATCTTCTTTGCCCTTAGTTCTCATTTCATATTTTGTAATGAGCCACTGAACTTCACATGAAATCCTTGATGATTAGCCTTATTTTTGCCAAAATTCAAATACAGTACAAAGTCCGAGATCTGGACGTCCAATATCCGGAATGATCTAAAATCTGGACCTTAAAGCCACCAATGCTTTAGGCATGCGTGTTTGATTTTTTTTTTCCCGTAAGAAAACATGTGGAGAATCCCGAGTCTTAATTTCACTGAAGCATTAAACAAAACACCTCATTACAGAAGAATTAATAATTTTAGCATAAATTTGTGTGATCAATAATTCGATTTCGCAGCTGCTGTTTGGCATACATCTCAAATATGTTATCTAATATTTTATATCTTCAAATACATATTCACCTGGCGAATCATTATTTATTACATTCTGCTTTCATCACAGTATGTTTATCAACACATGACAGCTTGAGTAATGACTCATGCAGCGATCCCTAAATTTTTTTTTTACATTAGTAACTGAATAACAAAGAGTATGGAAACCTTTTACATTACACTTGGCAGTGATTACAGATTTAAGTTAAATGTGCTAAATGTTGATAAAGAAAAATTTAACAAAAATTTCTTTCCATGTGCTAAAAATAGATTTTGTTACTGATACTCACAGGACAAAAGATTACATTTAGTGCTTTTGAATTAAAAATAACTGATTTTTTATTCACATAAACCTAGAACCGGCACCAGAGCTCATATGGCCACATCAGGCAGCAGAATTTAGGGAAGAAAAAATGCGAGACAGAGACTGCATCTGACGGCAAAATATCTAGTGCCGGACCTCAGTAAGCTTAAGTATATGTAAAAATTTATTTATTCAGGACTCTGATAAGCCTTAAGCATGTGCAAGAAATAGACTTAAGTATAATAAACAACTAAATACAATTGATGCTTAATTGTCTCACTGCACGATAGAAGCAAGACAAAATTTGGATGAAAATAATGGAACAACTTGTCTTTCATCGCCAATCTCATGATGCATAGCCAATAATGTATAGCGTATGCTGTTAAGCTAGACTAAAATTATGCTTTACTGATCCCAAAGAATTTCAGTTAATATAGCAGTATGCACTGTTCCTTAACTTTCTGATTTGATCCAGCTTATTACTTTTTGTACGCTGATATAATTACAGCAATTTTTATGAAAACTAAATTTTGAACTTTCGAGTAAGTCGAAAGGAGTTTCTAATTCTGGAGCTGCAAAAGTATCTACAAAGTGAAAACATGTTTTAATTCCCATTAAATAAAAAGCGGAATTGCTACAAAAAGTGGACATAGGTATATCCTTATGAGAATTACGGGAGGAGTATGACATTGGAAAGTCAAGTAGATATAACAGAAAAAGAAACTTCATAAATTTTTGTAAATTCCGACACCCCACTTGCAATGAATAACAGGAAAATTATTCGTTATGATAAAAGTGGCGATCATGACAAAGTGACGATTAAATGGCTAGATAGAGATACAGCGAGGGCATGCCATTAATGGGTCCAATGCTAATGGCTCAAGCCAAAATATTTCATGAACAAATGAATTTAAAAACTGAGTGCACATATTTGATAGACTGGTTAATCAAATTTTAAAATCACTGTGGTATAATGCAATTAAAAATTTCAGTTGAAAATGGTTCAGCTGTTATTGAAGCTGCTGAACTATTTTCAGATGAATTCATTGAACAGTGAAACAGTATCTCCAGGACAAATTTACAACTTTGATGAAACTGAACCTTTCTGGCAATACGTACCACAAAATACCTTGGCAACCTCTAAAGAAAAGGCTCCACCTGATGTCAAAGATTCCAAAGCTGGACTAACAATTTTAGCAGGTGCAAATGCTGCAGGAACACACAAGTGTAAGCTTTTCATAATCAGAAAAAATATGCGACCTCAGGCATTTAAAGGAGTAAAGATGCAAATAAAAGAGCACAGATAACACAAGCATTAATGTATGATTGGTTTGAAAATCATTTCATACCCGAGACTCAGCAAAATTTGAATTTGGTTGGTTTACCTGATGACACAAAAATTGAACTATTTGGTTCACATTTCACTTAAAGTTGTAATGAAAGATAATGTATCGTGTTATTAAGTCCTTCATTCATCCTATAAATATCAGAATAGTGTGCATGCTAAAGTGCAAATATAAAGTCGCATTTTTAAAATCCAGGTTAAATTTCTTGTATATTGGCAAGACGTTTCAAGAATTTAAAAAATATTTTGACATAAAATCTGCTGTGTGGAGCATCACAAGATCGTGGGAGGATGTGCCTCCAGATACTTTAGAAAATGCTTAGCATAATTTATGCCCAGCTACCATATTGCATGCTGACGATGATAGTTGCGAATCTGAAGGCTTTCGGATATTGCAAGGCAAGTGAAATTTTCCAGTTAATGGATTTTGTAAAGAAATGTGGAGAAGCCATAATAAATGAAGATGATATGACAAAGTTTTCCACTGCGATCACAATGCTCCAATCATCAATCAATTAATGGATGGCGAAATCTGTAGTACAGTTCTAGATTCAGAAAATACCTCTACTGATAGTGAAGAAAGTGACACAGAGGTTACTGAAAACAAAAAACTTTTGATAGGCAAGTTAGTTGGAATTCTCGACATAGCAGCTACAGAACTTGAGCAGTGGGAACTTTGTAGCTGAACAAGAGATTATGTCTGTTTATAGAATTGAAGAGAAAGTATTAGCACAAAAAGAAAAAAAAGCAACTTAAGCAATTTACATTCAAAGAAATGTTTAATAAAGTAAACAAATAAATATTAGGCCCTTTTTTTTTGGTATATTTTGATACTCTTAAATGCTTTATTATTTCATAAAAATAACTGCTATTTCATAGTTTTAATTTTATAATTTTACAAGACATGTTACCAGATTTAAACTGATAAACTAATACCCCAAAAAAATTCTAAATCTGAAATCATCAAAGTCCCAATGAGTCCAGATCTCAGACTTTGTACTGTAAGTACCATGGAGTAATCCTAGATTTAAAATTAATCTGGCTTCTTTACACTGAATCTGTTTTCCCAAAAAAGCAAAGACACTGAGGTCTTAATTATTTCCTTTATTAAGTCAAAAGCACCTCCTGTCAATTCACAACAAAGCTCTCCTCTACAAATCAATCATATGACCAATTTTTCTGTACACATGTCTCATCTGGGCACCACACCTATGATGCATGTTTTAAAATTACATGCCTTCCAAACTAAGACTCTCCATTTAATACTTACATTAGTATGAATGTACAGGTTGCAGTGACTCATTTTAAACTCCTTAATGTTTTAATTAAATGCTTCATTCAAACAGTTCCATGAAAGTCGCCATTGTGAATGTTCACTTCGACAATGCATTTTTTTAGACAGATGGGGAAACAGGTGTTTTAGAATGTCCAATCCCTCTTTGATTTCATGCCTTCTGAATATACATACTTGCAAGTGAGCTACTGTTCGGACTTTAGCTTTGGTTTTGGATGCATTCTTATGTTGTGTTCTTGCATTCCGTCTGGCACAATATGTTTCAGAACACGCTACGGGCACACTGAGCCTAAGAGGCACTTCCTGATTTGCTAAAACTTTTTTTATGTATAAAAAGTGTTTTCATACAAAATTCAAATGCTGTCCATTATTATTAAACTTCCACAAGCTATAAAAATATCTAAGGGCAATAAAACAGTTTCAATAGACAATATAATAAATAATTAACTTAATTTAATTATAACTGCTTTAATAATAAAACATTTTTTTTTTAGTTTTAAAAGGAAACGTATATTTATATCAAACAAATTTTCGAAAATAACTTTTATAAAGTTGTTGTATAAGACTGATTATAGATTTAAATTTAATTAAAACTAGAACATAAGTATATTCTCTCATTTACCTGATTTATTATATGTCCTTCTACTTCTCTTTTATAGCACGCAGGACACATGATAACAGCATGTGAGAGGCAGGTAGCAGTGTTACATTCTTTGCTTGCTCTAGTCTCCAAGCACTATGTTTTACATTTGCATCTTTTCGGAGGTATCTGTGGCTCATCATAATTTTCAGGTTGTTGTTCTTGGTTGGGAGTGTGTCTCTTTAGTTATGATGCAAAAAGGACATTGTTTGGGGGGGGGATAGGATACCAAAAGATTATCATCACTACTGAAGCCAAAATTACTGGAGTGTTGTGTTTTGGCTTTGATAGCAATTAATTCTTTCAGTAGCTCTGTTCATTTTTTCCTAATCGTGCCAACATACAATACCTTTTCCAGTTTCAGTTCATTTAGAAGACTCAGCTGCATAAACCAGTTCTCACCCATTATGTTTCTTTCAGAATCAAGCAAAAGTTCTGCCAATCTTTTCACCACATCAGATGCTTTGTTGCTTACATAGAAAGGTCTTTCATTTTGCTTTCCCACATAAATTTCCAAATTGAAAGAGTAGAACATTTTGGCATGTACAAGGGAAAAAATTTTGATTCCATACTTACTTGTTTTAGACGAGATGTTTTATCAGAAAAGACAATTATTACAGAAAGCAGGAAACATTTCGTCTATTGTGACATTTTCACCAATGCAGTAGCTCACTTGGCAGTACAACCAACGACAAGTCACCAAGCATCAGGATTTGTATTACTGCATGACAACACTTGCATTCACACTGTTTGACAAACACAAATGCCAATTTAAATTGGAAATTTGGAGCATCATCCACTCAGTCCAAATTTGGCTCCATCTGATTTTTCTCTGTCCATTCATTTGTAGAAATGACTTGGGGGGAAAGCACTTCACTGACAATCAGGATCTGTGATAGGTTAAAATCCCAGCCGGCAAAGTTTTTATGCAGAAGGGATTTGTAAATTGGTGAAATGCTATGACAAGTGCTTGGTTCTTTATATGGTGATTATGTTGAAAAATAAGAGTACAGCTGTACTTTTCAGATGTAAATAAAAAATTTATTATCTCTCCATTCTTTTTTTACTTACCACCATACAGCAGACACCTTCCGAGCTGCTTTTATACGAGGTATAAGACTGAAGTGATTAATATTACAACTTGTTGGACTATTAAAACATGAACAAATCACGATTTGTATAGCAACCATGACTGGCTATAACTACTGTGACATGACTTTGCAATGAAAGAAAAGAAAATTTTGATTGTGCTTGGAGAGTGTCAGCCCATGGTGTTCCACATATTGCCAAAGTTTATCAAGCATAGTAATACACAGTATATGCTGGGCCATAAATTTTCAAATTATGAACTAGACACATTCAGTGGATATCAGGCCATATGAGGAAATGGATGGGCCAATGCAACATCATGACTTGCTATGAAAGAAAAAAATTGTTGAACACAGCATGCCATGTGCAGTTGCATTTTCTCTTGTTAAATTTCACCCAAACCTTGAAGATATGGAAAGACAACAGACTCCACAACTTTAGAAATATAATAGTGGTACCAAGTCTACTAGCAATGCATATTAGAAAGGTGAGGAATTAAAATTCAAGAACATGCAAAGGAAGAGGAGAAAAATTGCAATTCAATGCTTAAAACAGCCTACTGCTTTACCTTTTTATGGTGATGCTAGGTAGCATAATTGATGCATGTGATTTGTAAATGTGGTGCAATGCTAATTACTTGCATGTCTTTTCAAGTTTTACACATGGGGTAAATTTTAGGCCTTTTTGGATTTTTCTTTCACATTAGTGCATTTGGGAATTTAAAAAAAAAGGGGGGGGAACAAAAGTTCACATAACATACCACTAAATCACTAAATTAAATATCTTTATCTATTTAATGACATTGCTGAAAAGCTTTATCTATTTCGGCAGTTTAAAATCTGTACTTCATAACTGTATGAAAACGTTAAATAATGGGTTATGTGAAATGTTCTGCAGTTTTTCAAATCGAAGTGCATTTTCTTCTAATTATTTTGTTACTGCTCTGCTGATAGAGTAACATAGATCGAAGTTTATTTTAAAATAAGGTCTTTTCTGTTCATGTTCCATAACTTTACTATGTGTTGGGCGCAATTTTTTTTTTTTTTTTCAGTGCAGTGCTAAGAATGAATAACCGAAAACCTCATTTTATCATATTATGCCCTTTTATGTTTAAAAAAAGGGGGGGAAGTGCCAGTTAGACTAGTTAGTGCCAGTTTGTAAAATTTTTACTGCTATGCACACAAAAAGTGCTGTTTCTGGTGACACTATCTGAAAGTGGTTTGGGAAGTTTAAGCACAGAAATTTCAGTCTCAAAGATGACGCCCAGTCTCAATGACCCTCCTTTGTAAACAAGGACCTACCAAACTAAGCATTATAAGGTATTTCTCCCGCTTTCTTGGCATGCCTTCATGGTGTAGCATTTTGCATATATGGCCTTATTTTTCTTTTAACCCTTTGCATCATCTCTCCTCCTTGGGATATTAACTTTCTTTTGAGACTTTATTTTCAGGCATATGGCAATCTTGTTTCTGTTTCGTTGTTCTATGTCACTTAATATGCACACACTCGCATTTTTTGTCTACTTAATATGCACGGGTGAAAATGACGTTGCGTCATTCAGAGAGTGAATTCGTGCCGATAGCTGATGGCTAGTCGAGGATGACGTCATCTCGACTACGTGCTTTAAATAGCTTGCACCGCACTGACTC
>KL812697.1:0-26985 GCA_000611955.2 Stegodyphus mimosarum
AGATCTTGTTTAATTTTGCCTTATTTGTTTCAAAGAATCGTGTAACAGAGAATCGTGTAATACAATCTGGTACACAAAAGTGTAAGTTCTTAAATTTTGTGTTTACAGTTTTTACCGTTCTACCAAAGTAAAGATGTTTATACAAGAAATACGCTTGGAAAAACACACAAAATACAGTAAAAAGTGCTTTAATGAGATGTATTAAATCTTATTTGAAAAGAGTGTAACTTTCATCAGTTATACAACATATCACATTTAACAATTAAAAACAGTTATGTGATACAAACCCCATAAGTTTCAGCGTTAAAATATACCAGATCGTCCCTACTCCTTCTGCGGACATGTGGGAGGCGCGCGCTCCGCCCACTGGGTTATTCTATCTCTCATAAAGTCCATGGGACTTGTAGCTTTTGGAAAATCTAGTTGCGGCTCTCGAACTTCCTTGAACAACATGCGGCTTTTACTGACATGATATTTAAAACCTTTAAAAGACTGGGGAGCTTGGAGAGGTTTCACTTAAAAAGACAGCTAATCCAAATGCATTTTCATTCCCTTTTAGCTGCCACTGTGAATGGAAACTACTAATACTTTGAAACCTTTCTTTAGTCGCCTTTGGGGTTTGCGTTTGTTAATTTTCAGATAAGCGACTAGGGAATAATACAATGGAAATTTTTCTCTTTTCTGCTGTCTCTTTTCCCTAAACTAAGGAAACATATGATAATGAGATTTTGTAGCTAAATAATTGTAGAATGTTGCAATATTAACTTTCGACATTGCGTCATAATGAAAATACGCCTTAGCAGCAAATACCTCCTATGTACGCCTAAAATCAGTACATAGTCTAATGATTTATTATTCAGTTATTTGTTTTTAAGCTGAATTTAGTTTACAATTACATGTACTGATTAAAAGTTTTAATTTATACTCGAAAATTATGTTTAAATATTTGTTTCTCGTGTAAATCGGCAATACGCTTTCATTTGTTTACAAGCATTGTGTAACAGCTTACATTTATATATATTAAACAAACCCCGTTGTATTTTTGTTATATTAGTTTCGTTTACCTTTTTCATTAGTACTCTTATTCAGTTTTCTTTTTTTTAATTTATTGATTCCGCCCCCTAGCCAATAATTTTATTCGAAGTATTTCATTTTTCAACTACATTATTATTCACTGTTCTTTCTCGCGTTTTTGTCATAAAAGCCTTTTTTAGCATGTTTTGTTTTTAAATATTCTCCTTTACTATAAAAAACGATTTTATTGATCATATTTTTATTGAACTGCATTTTGCATGTTTCAAACAGCAATATTAAACACTAAAATTACAATAAAAAGGGGGGGAATACATTTTTGATGACACTGAGAAATTGCAGAAATTAATACTAATAAAATTTCAAGTTGATTTACTAACTTTATTAGTTTATTTATATAGACTCACCAGTGGTGGAGCGGTAAAATTCATGAACACTGATAGCTAGGTTCGGTTCCCATTTCACTGAACTAGCTGGCTGTGTAGTCATATGTAGCATGAATACCAACCAATTTCCCTTAAAAAGTCCTCCAGGAAGCCCCTTCTCTTTTATTCAGATAGCCCTTTGTGCCTTGTTCGTAATTCGAATTTTCCTAAGTTTATTTATATGCGTGTAAAGACTAGAATTGTCATAAACAGATTTATACTATCAAAATACAGATGCTGTTATGCAAGTCAAATCCGCAGGAATCTTGCTCGCATTTTCATTAAGCACAAGAATGTGAGGAACACTGAAATTACAAATGTTATTAAAATAGCATTTCTCGTTATTACTTTAAGAAAGTGACGACAATTTCATTCTTAATTTTAAAAAAAAAAGGCTTATGCAGCGTTAAGGACTATATTTATTATTATTATTTATTATGTGCTTCGCCATTAGGTCCTACACGGAAAGTGAGGGACACTTCATGGAAGTTCTTTTAAGGGAAATTGGATCGAACGTACGTTACACACAAACTTCAAAAACGCTCATGCAGCCAGCCCGTTGGCCGAGATTCGAGTCCCGGACTAAACTACCAGTGCTCTGCGATGTTTATCGCTCGGCCGCTGGTGGGCATTTGTTAACGACTTTCTGCGTGACACTGGTCCTTATGTTTATTGTATGTGTATACGTGAAGGAAAAAACAGAAATTTTATTTAGCATCAGCAGAGAATAGAACCTTCGAGAACCACCAGAATATATCGACTTCACTAATATGCCATTAGGTAATATTCAGTTGACCGAAGGTATGACCTGACTGTTTATGAATACAGGTACAGTTTCTTTTAAGAAAAAAGTTGAAGGATACATATGTATTTATATTTTAATTATTAATATTCATTTTGGTTATCTGCTGGGAAACGAAGAGTAAATGCTAATTTAATGAGAGATTTTTTAGAAGAAGTTAAATCTTAGTAAATGCTGTAAAACTGTAAAGCAAAATTTGGAAACTGTATTAAAATTTTTTAATATATTTTCCACATTTTGGATTTGCAAATATTTATAATAAAATAAATATAGAAAGCAAATATATAAAAGTAATTGCTGCTGATCTCATAGAAAATCCTGACTTTATAAGGGGGATTAGTCTCTTTCCATAAAATCATCAATAATTGAAATATTATCGCGTTTCGTTTCTTTCCTGTTTTCCAATAAAACTTCTATGCCGAATGCGAAAAAAATATAAATTAATATAATATTTGAATTTAAATTTGTGATTTTCAAATATATATATATATATATATAGAGAGAGAGAGAGAGAGATGTATACATCTATACATATACGTAATTATCATATATACATGGTACTTACACATACGTACATGTGTCTGCTTTTACCTGAGTGTGCATATAATATGCATATATCTTTTTGCCTACACGTGCTCAGTTAGCATACATACATGTTACACATTCGCGTTTGTGTTGCATATGCACGAAACACCTCATCTGCATATGTTTCAACTATACTCATATACCTATCACTATGGTTACGTTACTTATGTAAAATTCTAGACAGCAAGTTAATCACATATACGTAATCATAATACGAAACATCTGAAAGTTTTAGCCTCAAGGTAGCATTGCACTGCTGCGGGAAAATGAAAGGCAATTTATGAAGCTCCATAGCTGTGAGGCGCGAAAGTCATCGGACAAGTGGCAGTGAAAGTTTTTCGAACAATGACTGTCTCCGCACCCTAAATTGTGGAGGGGAAGAATTTCTCTGACCGAAATTTCGACCATAGCCGTCTTTTTGAGACTCTGAAACTCTAGCCTATAAATAGGTCACCATCTTCTAAGCGTTTTAGTACGTACTATGTAAGTACATGCTCTAGCTTCGCTTTAAAGCATGGCGGACTTCGTCTTAATTTTTAATAATTACTATCGCCTGAGGGCACAATCACGTGTCAGGCAGTTAAACCGGTAGATCCGCTAAATGCTGCCAAACAACTTTTAACTTGACTGAACTGAACTGAAGCGTTTTAACCATCCCTGTTATGTATACTTATATTTCGTATATATTCCCCTCACAGCATTTCAGCAAAAGACTCGTAAATGTTTTTAAATAATCATTTAATTTTATTTTTCTTAAACTGCTCAGAAAGCGAACTAATGAAAATTTTAAAATAGATTCTTATACGTAGTGAATGCTTTCATATTACTAACTGATTTGCTCATGGATTTTGGGTGCATGGGCTCTGATTGATGAAGCAAGTGAACAGCTTTAAAAAGCACGTGGGAAGACAGATCGAAAGGTGTCCATGAATAGCATTAAACAACAATAAAAGCGAGCGAGATTAAAAGTACACTCATGTCCATAAATTAAGGATAATTCGGAGTCACGAGGAAATTGAACTCTAAAATAAATATATCACCTGTAAAATCACTACACACATATTCAAGAATCATATGCAAATTTCAGAAAGTAATCAGATGACATCGATGGTACGTCACAATGACGAGAGTGTAAGAAAGTGATATATAAGGAATACAGGCAAAGAAGTAAAATTCTTCGTAGGCGCTTTATAATCATTTCAGTGCAATAACCGAATAGTTATGACACAAAGAACGCATTTGGATGATATTTTACGTGGTAGAATTATCGGCCGTCTGGAATGTGGGCGTAACCAACTGGAAGTATCAGACGAATTTGGAATTGCCCAGAGTGTCATCTCCAGGCTTCGGCAACAATTCTAAGATGATGGTAATGTGAGTAGACGTTACAGCACAGGTCGCCCCAGAGTTGCAACGCCGAATGAGGACCGGTATTTGGCAGTTACTGCCAAGAGAAACAGGCGGAGCACAGCCTCAGACCTGTCTCGTCAGCGCTGTTCAGCCACTGGTACGACAATTTCAAGGCAGACCGTGTACAGACGCTTAGAGCAGATTGGTCTATATTGCTCGTAGACCTGTCAGATGCATTCCACTTACTACAACTCACTGTCGCCTGCGGTTAGCCTGGAGTAGAGAGCATGCATTGTGGACACCGCAACAGCGGGCTTGTGTGATGTTTTCCGACGAGTCCAGGTTTAGCTTGCAGTCTGATTCTCGCCGGACTTTCATATGAAGAGCTCCAGGTACCAGTTACCACCAAGAAAACATCATTGAACAACACCGTTACGGTGATGCAGGAGTGCTCGTTTGAGGTGGAATTATTCTGGGTTCCAGAACTGACCTGCATGTTCAATTTGGAACCATGACAAGCCAAATCTATCGGGACGTCATTCTGGAACAACATGTACGTTTGTTTCGGGGCGCCATGCGCGCACAATTTGTGTTTATGGATGACAACGCCCGTCCTCACCGTGCAAACATCGTAAGCGAATGCCTTCAATCGGAGGATATCACCCGTATGGACTGGCCAACATTCTCACCGGACTTGAATCCAGTACAGCACGTGTGGGATATGCTTGGCCGACGAGTTGTAGCCCGTCAACCGCCTGCTACATAAGAGCATTGCCTTTTGAGTGGTGTAATATCCCCCAAGATCAGATCGATAATTTGATACTCAGCATGCCTAGGCGTTGTACGGACTATATTGCATCGTCTGGGAGACATACAATGTATTAGCAATCATACCAACCATGTAATATTGGTTTTTTGTAAATAGGTTTTTTTTGTAATATTCTCCAGAAAGAAAAAATCGCTAATTTTTTAATAATATCAAACATATAGCATCTTTTTTTCCTCTTTACCTTTTGTTTAATAAATAAGCTTTACAAATAAGTCAAATTTGTTTTGCTTCTAACTCTTCATTTGCCTGATTTTGCATTATCCTTAATTTATGGACACCTGTATCTAACAATATATTTATTTCTGTTTTCTAATACATTCATCTCCATAAATTAAGGATGATGCAAAATCAGGCAAAGGAAGAGTTCGAAGCAAAACAAATTTGACTTATTTGTAAAGCTTATTTATTAAACAAAAGGTAAGTAGCAAAAGAAGATGCTATATGTTTGATATTATTAAAACAATTATTAGAAAATAGAAATAAATATATTGTTAGGTACAGTATTGCTGATATTACGATGGTTTCTTACTGGAATATATATTTTTTTATTAAGTAATATTGCGATAGTTACTGTTAGTTTATAGATGAATGCTTTTCATTTGTTTTGTTCTTACTGTATCTTCGTCTTTTGGAAATTCAATTATTTGAATAATTGCCTGCTATCAAATTTTGTAAGATAAAATTGGTAAAAAAGGGGAAAACACGACACCCCGTATAGAAATTGTTAGTGACCCTGACTGCTATAGCGATGGTCCTGGTTTCGAATCGCGGAAAAGGAATGGTTGTAGTCATCCGTCCCTTCATAGGAGGTAACGGTAGCCACTTATTAAGTGCTTCCATAATTAAATTACCAACACATCCGGCCCCTGTAGTGATGTATGGCTAATGGCTATTAAATGATGCGCCCGGTTATATGTCTTTTATAACAGGATGATCCATTCTTCTTTGAAATAACATTTAGTTTTCACAAGAGGAACATTCTTTCCAAAACAAACACATGTTGTTACGGTAAAAAACGCAACCGGAGCATGCCGCTGTCAAAATTTATACTTTCGCGGGACTAATTCTGACTGCTTTAAGTCAATTATCAAATAATTAGTCTTTAACAATACTGCCATTCGTGCAAGAGAAATATAAATAAGCATATGATTGTGAGTATATTCAAATATAAGAAATAATGTAATGAAATGAAACACATAGCGAATATTTTATCCCTGAGCCTATTTACACACACACATTTAAATATACATTGTTGCGTTCTACGGGTTCGTAGATTTGGTGTCATTGATAACAACACTTGATGAAAAATAAGAACACAATTTATTCGTCAGTTTTATATAGTACAGTCCCTAAAGGCACGTTTACAGTCGTCGAAAACCTACGAAAGACAGGCTGAAACAATCAGGAAAGCACAGCCTTCATGGTACAACGGTGAAGACAGCTTCACGGCAAACTCGACTCGGTTCCGATTCCATTCGGTCGCTCTCAAGCTAATCTCTGAGCTCAAAACATTACTACTAAACTCACCAAGAAACAGGTACTCTCCACGATACACTGACGATAAACTCAAGATACACTGCTATTCCGCGTACAAGCAGGGTTTATGTAGCTTTTAACCTGCCTTCAAGAACATTCTGGGGCACAGCGGTAATAATTCAATTTAAAATGTTCTCGCTCCCTCTGTGGCATATCGCCAATTTTGTACTTTTTATTGCTTTTAAATTGCTTATTACTCAGTATCCTTCCTGATTATGCAAGTATTGTTGCTCGTGGCCTTGTGGATTTGGAGTGATTGACAACAACACTTGACAAAGAATTAAAATACAATTTATTTGTCAGTATTTCACAGGAGAATTCCAAAGACACATTTGCAATTGTCAAGAAACTACTATAAACACGTTAAAACAGTCAGCATCACAGCCTTCCGGCTATCAGGCTATAACGGTGAAGACAGCTTCACCGCAAAAAATACAGTTCCCGATTCGGTCGATCGCTCTAGGAGCTCAACACACTCAAGATACTCTTTGGGATAAAACTCACGATAAACTCGACACTCTCCACGATACACTGCTACTCCGCGTATAGGCAGGTATTTATAGCATAAGACCTGTCTTCGAGATCATTCTGGGGCAAAGCGGTAATAATTCATTTTACAATTTCCTCGCTCTCTCTGTAGCATATCGCCAATTTTGTCGCCAAACAGGCAATTTCGTACCTTATCTGGCAACCATAAACCCGCTTTGCTGGGAAGCTATCTTACAGCAGCTGAGCATTTCGTAACGATATACATAACAATGTTTGTTAAATGTGTTTAAAAGTATAATGCATGCTTCTTTACGTATCACATGATTCATCGTAATAAGGGATTCAAAATTAAATCATGGAGTTCCCCCCCCCAAAAGTGAATTGAGGTAGTAATGTAAAAACGATTGCACTGAATTCCCTTATTTTTCTATTTAAAAAATGTTTCTAGCAGTGTAACTGAGTTTTAATTTCACTTGTGTTTATCGGGAATGGGGATATAGCTTGAATTAATGAGTGTTAATTTTTTGTGCATTTGAATAAATCTATGTAATTTGAAAAGAAAAAAAATAGGCGTCATATTTTGTTATTTGTCTCATATTTTATTACTTGTTGTAAAATTTGCCTTCATGATTGAATATATTAATAAAATTATCATAACTTAATACATTATCAGTTTGAATAATGTCATGTCCAACTAATATAAGCTCCTACCCAGTGATAACGTTCTTCTTTGTCGAGAGCAATTCTCTGTTGTGTCCCAAATCCAAAACTAGAAATAGGATATTATCAGCCCTATAAAGCTGCATCCGTGGAAAATGAGATTTTTGTCGATTTATTCTGTATGCACAAACTCGAGGGAATTTAGCGCTCAGTGGGTTTCAGACATCGTTGATTGGTTTTCTCCTTCTCAGAAAGTTTACTTTAATCTTCGTGTATCTTATATCTACTTTGTTTTTTAATGGTGCTCTTTGTGTACAGAATACTTTTACAGAAAACACTCCAAGAGGAAATATTTAGGAAAGTAATATAATTCTTTAGTACATACTTACGTGAATATGGACAACCAGAACAGGATGGGAGGAAATTATATTCCCAAGAAGAAACTTTCACAGAAGGTAGAAGCGTTTACTTGAATACCGTCTTAAAATGTTTTAGTTTTATTAACTTCATAATAAACACTCATAAGAGAAATACTTTAGTTTAATTATCGGAAAGAACTTCTATTAATGTTAGCTACGTAAACTACGCGCACTTAGATGTTTAGTAATTCAATCCTTATTTGGACTTTAGGACTTTAGCTTTCGTTTCATAATACTGAATTTTGTTGATGATGCTGTAAGGCTTATTTTAGGTAACAAATTGCTTTTATATTAATTATTTACTGTAACTTCTATTTCTCCAGTCAGCCTCTTCACGATGTAACTTGAGTTTAAATAGAAAGGAATTTTGTAGCTTAGAAAAAGTTTTTGCTACACGCCAGAAAAATACTTTATTTGAAATAAGTATAAGCTTCCCGAATAAGCATGAAGTTGTTAGCTCATACTCTTAGCATTCGCGGTAACTGGCAGCTGGCATGGAAATTGCTGTTGTGGTGTACATGTTTAATTATTCGTTTTTCTAAATTCTCGGAAATTGCAATGGATATGCTTTCTTAAAATTTAACTACTACGAAACTTAATCAAAATGCGTAGTGTCATTAAACACTTCAATCAAGTGTCACTTAATGTTTATATTTTTGGAGTTTCAGACTTTAGTTAAATCCGAGGGAGGGAATTAATTAAAACCACACGAATGTTAACCAAGATGCAGCTTAATTTTAATTTGATTTACGATTGCAACATTCAAAATTTCTCAGGGTTTGATTGCAAGTAGATGTTAAGAGTGAGAAAGAAAGGTCAGTTTAACGTAATACATTGAGGAACACATTCTGAGATGTATCCACCCCTACCAAATATTAATTGCATATAGAGACTCTGAGTTTTAAGTTAAAGCATCAAAGTTAATACACCAAATGCCACAGAGAAGTGACATAGTGGTAATTACACAAAGAATATTTATACTATGTAAAACCTATAGTACACCATTTCATTGCGTCTTAAGCAACAGTAGTTGCATTTTGCAGTGGAAACTGCATTTCATAGAATTTGGCCATCAGAATTTTTCGGTCAAAAGGAATACCGGTATTAAACCCTCACAAAATCGGAGCTTTCACTAACCTGCATGCTTAAAATACCGAAACGCCCTTCCCCGTCCATTACGCGTCCCGTCTGCTTCCTCCTCTCCACGTTCATTAACGTACAAAGAGGAGTGAAGATTTCAAAAGACATCCTTTCTGTTCTCTAACAATGAAGCTTCCGTTAGCCTTTAAGGACAAGCTATCTGCAATAAACTGATAAAATGAATTTGGAGAAACTGTTCCTGCTATTACATACCTTAGGGGGAGGGAAAAAACAGATCGTAATCTCGGTCGTTTTGGGTGGTTGTGGTCTTTTGAATGAAAGGTAGTCCGGGGTGTTTTGGCCTTTAAAGGGTTAATACTCTGATGACAGGATACTCGACACCACCGAGACACATGAGGCCGAAAACTGTTGCGTCACAAATAGAAGTCCGGACCATGCGGGATTCTTTCCTGCGTAAAGCCCTCTCAATTGACCGTGAAGTGGTTTATTGGAGTTGAGTGATGAAGACTGCTGACTGCTGGTATTTCGAACTGGTTTGGGTTCAAACGCAGGCTGGTTGCGTGGTTTAGTTCCGCAGTTTTCTGCATGTGTAACATGAGCACGTTTCCTCAGAACTTCATCCATGAAGACTTTCTGCTCTTAGGTAGATGACACTTGTGACTTTGCCATACTCAAAGAAGTTAACCTTCCTGAATAAGCATGAATAAGCGCTGTGAAATCGATGCTATTACTAATTTAAATTAATAAACCAAGGGAGTATTAGAAAATTTAAATAAGCCCATAAGTTATTAGCAGAATAGAATGTCAGAAAAAATTTGTAATTTACATTATATACAAAAATTAATTACAAAATTTACAAATTTTTAACTAACTGACATCCAACTTATTCCGTCTTTTGAAGGTTTAAGAATTTATCATAATCATATCAGTTAACAGATTAAATTGAGTATTTAATGCCTGCTTTTTTAAGAGAGCAATTAATAAATTTATCTGGTACCAAATTATTTTTAAGAACTTGAATAAGTATTAAAATCTCGTTTTGAATATCTAGTGTATCGTTACAAATATTTTTGATTTGATGTATTTGACTAATGACTGAGTTACTAATTACATTTCTGGAAATGCCTGAAGCTCAATTAATTAATTTATTTATTGCAAATTTATAGTTCCTGGTTTTGTGTAGGGTTTAATCTGTGTGTAGTTAACTATTTGAAGATCTGGAAATTCGATGACGTTTTGTGAAGAATTAGTTTTATTAAGAATGAAGCTTTCGGAATAAATTTGCTAAATTTCTATTTTGTTAAAATTATTAAAAGTGATGAGATCATTAATGTATCTGGAAGTGCGTTCATAATAAATTAAATCTTCTTCAAGTGTTTTTTAAATTTAAATTCTGGAACAAACAAAAAGAGATTGGAAATACTCGTAAATGTATGAGCTCCTATTGGGACACCTGTTACGTTTTTTAAATCTTTTATTGCCAAATTTAATGTAATTACTAAAATTAGTGCAATGAAGGAAGTTTTTGCATTTATTAAAGCTCAGATTAGGGAGAACTGTAGGAAAAAGTTTTGGAAGTTCAAGAAGGCTATTAAATATTTCTTCTAATGGAAGAGAAGTGTATAAATTTTCAAAGTTAAAGCAGTTAATATTTTGTATTTTGATAGTCTGTGAGGTGTTTAATTACAGAAATATTACTTTTGATAATCCGGCAAATTGATGTTCTGTGTTAAACGTAGTGAATATTAAGTTACAGAGCTTTTTAAATTGTTGTGCAAAAATATGGTCTATATTTTTCTTGTATTTGTTAGTATTATTTGCTGTGAATCTGAATTTAATTGGTGTTTTATCAAACTTAGGAAGAATATAAAGATTAGGGAAGCTGTTATACCTAGATATTACAAAAATGCTGTGTATTTTTATGAAAGAATTATTTTTTTGAATTATTGTAGTTTTAGTGGTGTTAGTTAGTTCGTAAATTTTAGCTTTGTAAAAATCTGTCTGAAGAATTCCTTTGTGATAATTTTTTCAAATAATAATTAAAATTATTGTTTGCTTTATCTATTTTAGTAATTGATAATTGCGTTTTTAATTTTTTTAAACTAGACAAATGTTTAGGTCAATTTAAAATACTATAAAATTTTAAAAGCCGAATTTTAGTTTTAATTTCTTGAAGCACTTCATCTTTCTATTTCAAAAAAGTAGCATTAGGTAAAAAAATCGAATACTTGTCTTGATTATAAATTCGTTGATGTTATTTTATATATTTTTGTATCAAAAGGTCTTATTGGCGTATCTGACAGGTGTGTATTTTGTTCCATAATACATTAATTTTTAAGTTGTAGGTCTTCTATGATATCTATATTTCCTGTAATTATATGTTGGCGGTGTGACTCAACATAGGGAAGGAACTGAGGCAATATGCAGTACCATTCTGCTGGTCCATTTAGTTTATGATGATTAGTGAGAAAATTTCTTAAGATTTTTTTATACTTAAATGCTATAACTTGTCTAACATCAGTTTCCGGGAAGAAACTTTTACATTTGTTGTGAATGGGAGAAAAGTATAATTATTCAAATTGTGGATGTAGAAAATTAATTTTAAGGTAAATTTTTTCGGTGAGTTTTAGGATTAGATAGTCTGAATTTGTCTAGAAATTGGTCTTTAAATATTTGCATATCTTTGTATTCTGAAATAAAGTAATTTTCAAGTAGAAGAAGGAATTTGTCGTTGCAGGAATGTAAGCAATTAAGAACTCTTTTTTTAAAATTGCAGAATTTAATAAAATTAGGAATTGTACATTTAATTTATATCGTTACATATAAAGTTTTATCTATAGTAGATACATTTTTTTATTGTTTAAACCTTTTCCTCTTTATCCTCTGAATGTTTTAGTACTGTAAAGTTTAAATTGAATGAAAATGATGTTATTAGAGTTATTTTGGTTCGATTTATTTAAGTATTATGTCCGTTAATCTATATCTATATATATACATATATGCAGATCTTATTATATGTAAGATGAAAATATATATGTATGTGGTATATATATATGTAAGATAAAAATATGTAAATCAAAATTATAATTTAAACTAAGCCCTTAATTCCTCTTAATTCTTCCTCTCTATTCTAAAATTCGTAATTCCTTCTCTGGATTGCGTCATTTCTAGATCAATCCATCTCGCATGGCTTGCGTGACGCTGTGACTTCACTAATTCGAAACCGAAACTCACGATTTCGAGACTTGATACTTTTCTAAACTAAACCAAAACTTTCGTCTTGGCAAGCTTTATTATTAGATAAATGCGCCACTTTTAGCTTTACCTTCTGTTCTGTTTGTACGCTATACACTGCACTCCCTTCGCAATCCAGCAGTATTAAAAAATGTGAATGTTCTAGAAAGTTACGATTAGAAAGTTCCAAGAAAGCTGTGGCCACAATTGTGAATTCAAATAAAAATGGAATTAAAACCAGCTCGACTGCTGAGTGTCTTAGATATATATATGATATGATGAAAACATTCTTGTTCCTTGTAGTTAATTTGATGAGGGCTTAGGCAGTGTGTTTTTTCGATTCTGCTTTATCAGTTATTGTTTATGATGGACTAAGATGGCGTCAACCAGAAGTGGTCTTTTTGAGATCTTTGTTGTTCATAAACTGCATTTGTTTGTATGCTTGTTACACAACAATGAATTGCTTCTTCATCATCTTTTCCAGAAGATTGATGAAAATACAACTGGACCACGACAGTTTTCTGGAACAATAGGAAAATCCGTGAAAACGCGTGAAACCCTTCCCATGACAGGTAGTGTTCCTATTTCTGTTCATCCCAAATTGACAAAAAAGACCAAATTGACAAAAAGAGCACAGTACTAAGAAGCAACACCACAGTATTAAAAAGTAAGACCACAGAACATATAATTCTATCGCAAATTGACAAAAAGGTCCACCATATTGACCATACATCCTTGATATTTCTAAGGCAGTATCCTCCGGGAAAAGCCCTTCAGACCTAGCAATCAGGAATCCTAGGAAAATGATCAACCCAAAATGGCTCATTACTGCCAACAGAAGTCTTCGCTTTGTATCAACAGCCAAACCATCAGACGACTTGAAGTTGCTAGCCGAATATGTTATAAACTTTTATGCGCCATCTTGGTTTGAAATAAAGAAATTTTCGAGAGCGCCACGTGGAGCACGTCATATTCACGGACTTATCAAGAAAAGTACATTCTTGCCAGGAAACTTTAAGTCAAACCTTCGCAAAGTTATTCAGAAGAACTGTTATTTCGTTCTCTCTTAAAACATCCTGTTGGCGATGCTGGAAGATGAACGAGCACATATTCCTGAACGTGGCCTGAAAAGAATACTGAAAGCAAGAAAATCTGACTGGAAGGGATAAAATTCGACAATTTGTGGTTCCCAAATTATATTTCAAAGCAGAGGAGTATTTTGGGATAATTCGCTGGGACAACCCTCGGAACTGTCGCCAGCATTGAACTTAAGCGGCGAAGATGTAAGATTGATTAAAAGCGATTCTGAGTTTGAAATAGGAAAGTTCTCTATCATTCTGAAATAACAGGGAGACACGTGTGACTGGCGGCAGAAGTGTCGTTGCCAACATGTGGTGCAAAAGCCAGGGGTGGATTCATACGCAATTGAATCAAGTCCCGAAATGAATTTACTAACTTCGACAGCAAGATGAATTTCTTTCGTTCTCTGGTGGAACATGGAGTTGAGTAAGTTGAAACAATTTACTGAAATTTTTTTATCATTTGCAACCATAAGTTGAGTCAGGAAACAAAAATGTAATAAAAAATCACTAAAAATATTGTTAAAATACAGTTTGATGGTTTCATTAGTATTAACGTTGATTTTTTATCTCATGTGGAACCTGAAGATGACGAGCGATTGAGCTGCGATTTTTTACTGTGTTGTTTTCATCTAACAGAACCTTTTGTTGAGTCAGGAAAAAATAAAATTTGAAAAAAAAATTGCTGTTTTTCACCCCACCCTATTGTACAGCCGCTAATTAACGATGATACTGAGATTTTTATAGTCATACGTATTCACGAAATTTTCAGTAGATTTAATGGCGAGGTGACGTTATAGAAATTAAGTGAAGTGCATGTAGTAGGACACAAAATTTCTAAAACATAAAGGCTTACTTAAATCTCAATTTACCATAAATTTTGAAAACGAAGAATGAAGTTATCAGAATTTAAACGTTATAGTTAATATAACTATCCGCTTTCGGGTAAAATTAAGATAAGCATCAGCAATAAATCTCATTGATCTTTTCTTCGATACAGTTTCTGCTCTGGGATGTCATATGTTGTCAAAATATTCTACGAACCAAAGAAACAATTGCAAGAGGGCTTTACATTTAAAACGGTCACCTGTGAACTGTTTTTCAACATTTACAAAACAATAAGCCATAATAAACCTTTAGGTATAAGAGTAAAATAAAATAAGTAACCAGTTAAGACCTTCAAATATCAATAAACATTTCTAAGATTTTCGAAGTCAGGGTATTTCCTTCTCAAATTAGGCAGGCATACACATGATTTTAGATTTCGACATAATAACCCAGGAGCCTGATAGTGTGTATTCGTTACAACCAATAAGACTTAAGAAAATTTTTGGCTTCAACAGATCTTAGAATAATACTCTAAAAGATAAATTTAGATTGATTTGAGAAAAACGAAGGCATACATAAAATATTTAAACAAAATTTCATATCTAATAGAATGTTATAGGACGGTATTAACTATATAATTTCCCTCTAACTAAAACAATAATCTGAGATGACTGCCGAATAAATTTTCATTCCTTTTGAATACCCATGGAATTCTTATAGTCCTAGTTAGAAGCAAATCATTCAAAATAATGGCTAAAGACCAAATCTTTGTTAATATGGCATCTTGATGTTTACATAGACTAAAATTAACAGAAAAATTACTGCCATTGAGTATTAGAATAACAGCTTCACAAAAAGACTTTAAACTAAATCGAATGTAATTTATGTTGAAATAACACGCCGGACAAATATTAATTTAGAAGTCAAACAACAAAAATTAGCTTTATAATAGTAAATTTTCACTGGACTAGTTTCGCTGGTTTTACCGAACCACCAGCCTTTGGCACTTTGGGAGCTTAGGATGGTAGTTCGGGAAAGCCATTGAAATTATTCTTGTGAAAATTTGAAAATACAACGCTGAGTTTTGTTGTTTGACGTCTAAATTAATAAATCGAGGGTAATTCACACTATCATCAAAGCCTAACTCAAGCCATCGCTTACGCTGACTAAACAATCTTGCAGAGATCGGACTAATCACAATCTGACTGAAAGAAGTCTCTGACAGGACATTTTAACTAATTTTCATTCTTGTGGAAGTTTACGAAAATTAGGAGTTCAGAAAAATTAAAACAATAATACAGTTTGTCATACTTTACGTTATTTAATCACTTATGATTTAAACCTAAGTTCCTTCTATAGACCTCACCAGAATGCAAATTAGTTGTTGTGTGTATAAGCTGAGGGTTTGGATGTCTTAGAGTCAAGCTTCTGGCAGCTTCGGCTGGCAGTTATGTATTATCGCAACTCTCTGCCAAAGTAATTTCGATTTTCGTCTTGCTAGATGAAGTCTAAAATACACGCCGTTAATTATCTCGATCCACCTTAATTAGTCTTATTTTGTGTGTAGGCTCAGACTAAGTTATTACCTACATTGCAATTTAACTTCAACTTATGCTAGATTAATTACCGTCAAATAGCGGAGACTCGTCGACAGCACTCGTTGTGCATTTTAACCTTCTTATAACATACACATTTGCTTTCGTCTAAAGCGAAACCTCGCTTTGCAGTTTAATAGGGTTTGCGGGACAATGAAGTAAGCTTTTATACATAGCAGAACCTTACGAGTAATTTAATTAGAATAAAACGTTTTCACAATTATTGACCCGATTTCAAACAACCTTAAATTTTTTAAAGATGCAAGTACAGACTGATAAGTAATGCATGAACTGAAAAGAAAGCGCCCGTGTTTTAATTATAAATCTTGTCTGCGACTCTCTTTAAGTACACGGGCAACGCCAATGATGCTTATTAAATTCTTGATAAAAGGGATTCATTATTTCCTCTATTATTTTATTAACGGTCGCAATAATCTGTGCAAACTCATTTATATGGGAAAAAATGACCTGGATACATCTTCAAGACTGAAGTGGCATATAAAGGCCTGCTAAAGAAAACTATGTCATTGATAATTCTGAGATCGATCTAACGCCTTAGATAACATTATACAGGAAATATAAATTCTGCTGACATAGTAACACTCTGATGATTCCCTTTCGCGTCTGATGTTAAAAAATTTACTCTATTAGTAAGAATGAAATTATGCCTAAATAAAACCAAGAACTTTGAACAAAGTAGTATATAAATGGTAACAGCTCTACCGCAGCCTAATTTAAAGTAATTAGTTTGAAATGATTATTTTTGAAATAGTTTGTTTCAGAGGTAGTAAATTTGAATCCTTGAATGCTTAACTCTTATGAATATTGAGAATTCTGGATTAAAACACGATTTGTTTAGCTTGGAGCTTTTGAACCCTAACCAAAATAGAATAGAGATTTTAACTCAAAATTTTAGAAAGATTAGTTTTATTGACGACCAGTAGGAGTATTTATTAAGAAAACAACATGACTGCTGTAATATCAGTGGACTTGTCGTAAGATGATAGTGGTGTCACGACGAGTTACCAGTATCACCTCATGTGGTCTTGAGTGTTACACGTTTAGCTTTATAAGCAAAATTTAGTTTTCCGTGTTTAGTATTAATTTAAGTAAAGTTTTGAAATAATTCCTGCTACTTTGTTCGATTTTAAAATAATCTGAAAAATATTTGAATAAAGTGTTGTTAGTAAACGTAACTGAACTTTTAAAAACTATCATCGTAATTTTATTTCCCATTAAATGCGGATTTGAACTTTTGCTTTGATTACGTTTGCAATGCGAACACATTTTGTTTTTTTCTTCGCATTCTTATTTAAAGGATTTGAAAGATTCTGGGTTAAAAATATTCGAGAACATTTTAGGATTCACATTTGAGAAACTTTAATATTCATCCAGTTCCTGAAAGAGTAACAACAATATGAAAACAATCAAGCTTACTTTTAAAAGGTATAATGAGAGCGTGTAAATGGTATTAGGATTTGCATGATACTCAAATTTCAATCAACCTATTGTTTAGCCTTTATAAAATGTTTCTTGTACATAGATGAATGGGAATGTCGTGGAATTGTATTGAATATATATATTGAATAACTTTGAGAACGGAATGTTTACGGAAGTCAAATGTCAACGTCTAGCTCGCAGTTACAATTCAGGGGAACATTTGGCTAAGATTTAATTTGTTGAAGTTCCCTGATGCATTTCATTCTCAGCCTGTGCATCTTCTTCAACTCTATCCCTCTGCTGAATCCATATGGATCAGCGCGAGCAGCGGTTTTTATTTCTGCATGCGTAGTTTTCCTCTGTACTAGAATGGCGCCAAATCTTCTTTGCTCTCACACATTAATAAAACTTACTCACGAGAAAATTTTATTCTCCCTTTGTTTTGGAAGCTTAAACTTGCACTTTGCATTTCGACTTGGGGAAGATTTCCAAACGTTTTATTTATTGCTAATAATTCTTTGTAAAGAACAAACAAACAAAGAATATAAACAAGTTGAATATAATTAGCATATCTTTACATAAAATTTACAAAAATTTATAAAACGCGTTTCAGATGAAATACTTTATTTTCTGCCTAAAATGTATTTATTATTTAAATTACGATCAGCAACACAGTTTTGATGGTTGTCTTACAAAGATTAATACCATTTAGTTATTTGTCAGAGATGTTTTATGATTTGCCTGTACTATAGTAATTTATGATCGCAATAAATCACTTACCCGTAAGTTTCTGCTGAACAAGAGTCTCACATTATAACCCAGAAACATTCTTAACCTGAAACTACATAAATATGTCTATCTTTCTAAAGCAGTAAAACAATTTCTAATTTAAACGAATCTTTCCAACTAAATTAACAACGATTTTGCAATTTTAATTAGCATGATTATTTACAAACACAAAGACTTTATTATTACTGGTCTTTCTCTGTATTCAGAGAAATATGTGTTTTCGATACATAAGTTTTTAAATTTCCCTGTTATGTAGCATACATTATATTCCGGTCAATAAATTAAGTATCGTTTCTATATTACCACATTTTGAAATTACAATTGTGAAGTGAATAAACTGAAATAAATGAAGCCAAAGTACGTTTCATTAGATTAATCAAAAAAGTAATAAGAGGATAACTTTGTCAAAGTAAAGGTTAAAAGTAAGGAACAAAAGAACTTTAGATTACAGTAGATTTTGATCAAACCTTTATCGACTTCGGAGGCTATCAAGTATGGTTCCCTTTTTGTTTTGCAAAAAATTCTTTGCTTCTGAAAATGAGAAATGTATGTCTGATTGCCGTCAAATTAGATAGATTTTGAAATTTATTCAAAACACATGCCCATCTAAGGGTGGCTTTTTTTAGGTTTAAATAATTCAATGATTTAAAAAAATAGAATTAGCATAAGCTCAAAACTTCAGGTGTTTGAGAAAGCGCTAGTGGAACAGAAATTGGTGGCATGTGGAAATTAGTTACGAAAGCTACACTAAATTTGTTTCGTAGAATATAATGAAGATTTTCTCAAACATCTAAGCTTAAAATAAATATATAGCGACCTCTCAAGCCTCTTTTTGTCAGAATAAAGCAGAACAGTATTCAAGAATTAACATCATTACCCTTAAGTACATGAAAACTCTTCATTTTGTTTAGCATTGTAAGGAAGTATGTAAGGTTACCTTTCTTTTAAAGGCGATTATCTTTTCTCAGTTTTTCAGAATAAATATTGCATATAGATGAATTACTTTCAGTTTATTTGCATTTTTGTTTTACAGTTTCAGTTTAAAATCTGTAATATCTATCAGTTACCCGACTACTTTACGAGGCCAAATTTACCAAAAATTGTAAATTATATTAAAGCTTCCAAATAAATTTCTTTTTCGTAATTTATCTTCCAACCTAAAAAACTGATTTTTTATATTTACAATGCTGAGAGATATAATATCAGTAAAGATTGGTTTGAATGTTAACTAAAATATATATAAAAATGTATAAATGTTAGTTATACCATTCAAAGAAATAAATTCCCTATCGAACTTTGGAAACGTCGCTGTAAAAATATTCTATTGTTATCGCAAACAGTTACATGTAAAAACATCAAGAGATATTACTCAGTAGAAATGGAATAAATTTGTATCTCAGTCTAAGAATCAGAATAGCCAGACTAAGTAATAATTCACTAGACAATGCATTCTCTTAAATGCATTACAGGTTAAGTAATTTTTATGTTTTATTTTAATATCATCAATCTTTGACTCAAATTAGAATATATTTTTAGTATTGGTAAGCTTGGGATCCTTAGATTATTGCATTATCCTTAGACATACAAAGTGCAGAAAGTCTGTTTTAATGAATAAATTATCATTAATGAAATAATTTTGTAGAAAAAAGACAAAACTGATCTCTAGCGTAACACGCGGCTTGCAGCAAAAATTGGCAACAGAAATTTTAATTTATATGCTATTTTTTTATCACGACATGTCACGGAAATAAAATAAAAGGAAAGCAAGGTCATTAATATCACATCATCACTAATAGAACTCCTTACTAATAGAACAGCATCAACACGCAATGAGCTGGACGATTTAAATACACAACGGCTGTGAAGCCTTTTGCATTTTGGAATGGAAAATTCTATTTTAAATAAACGCATTTATTGAGATGGTTGTAAGATTAACAGAAATTCTTTATAACTAAAAATTTCATATACGCTGCCAGACAATTAAATTCGACTTACAAATAGATTAACTAGAAGATACAAATTACAAATAGATTAACCACTTTAAATAGCAGTTACAGAAAATAAAGTTATGTGTGTAATGACTTTATTGATTCCAGCTGGCGTTGTTTGATGGGTTTAGCTAATAACTGATATTAATCGAAAAGAAGAACTGTTTTTATTGCATTTAAACCGTTTGTGAATGATGCACAGATTAAATCTTAAAAAGGCAGAATTTTAGGCTTTGCCAAATCGCAACACATTTTTTAAAGAATTTTCTTCAGCCTTACCATGTGATATAACTGGCAACCTGCTAGCACGCTAAATTAAACCGGCTAGCATTCTGAACGCGCGCAGTTTGAATCCCATTAAACAAATAGCTTTTTTCTAATGCTTCCTGCAGCAAACGAATCTAATAGATTCGATAATGGTGCCGGAACAAAAATGTGCTGCATGATAATTCGTACCACTTGAATTTAGCGACTGGGCCCCTTCATCCCAGTCCCCCTCAAAGTGAAGAAGAGTGCAAAGAATTTTCTCCCTCTTGATCGTACTTCTTAGTGCTGTAATTCCAAAATACCCTATGTTCTGTATCCAGCTAATAATGAATATGCCCTGCATTCGAATCCTGGTTCGGGCATTGAGATTTTTTTTCCTATTCCCTGCACAAAAATAAACGTAATGACTCCACACTCGCACTCTACACACTGGAAGATAATAATACTTTATATTGAGCAGTGGTAACAGAATGTTCTGAAATATTTGAACTTTCTGATTAAATTTGAATCATAAATAACTCAAACTTTTCCGAGGGGCAAAAAATTTCTTTTAAATCATAACATCCAATTTTGTTAATTATAATTTCACTCAATTGCCATAAAGTATAAAATAAAAAAATCAAATTTCAGGCTTTCAAATGCACACGTTATGGTGGAGAGCTATAAGTGCTGAAATCTGCTGGCTGTAGATGCAGTCATTTTTTTCGATAGAGTGAGGAACAAAAAGAATACAAACCTACATACACTGCGAAAAAAAGGAGAGGGCAATTCTATATCTCCCCCCACCGATTGATGAAATTTAAATTAGGTTTTTCATGTCCCGAAAGCGCGACTTAAAGATATATATATTAGATTTATATATAGCATTGTTCTAACATAGCTAGTTTGACATAAAATCGGACGTTTTCTAAAATAGCATACCAATTGTTTTCCATATTTCGACTCTATGACTCAAGTTATCGCCTAGATATTAAATTTTGTCATTTTTGGTGAGAAAAATAATGGAGAAATTTCAAATGTTATGTGGGCGGATTTGTTTTTCAGTTTGGGCCAAGAATAATTCACTTGGCGAACTTCTTAATTTACAGCAACATATTTTTCTTTCCTTTCATTCATAGTTTTCATTGTCCAGGAGCGGAAAAAATTCATCGTTCATACTTTCAAATAATTTTAACAGAGTGCGTAAACCACATTTTTGTTATTATCGCTTGTAATAAATACGCCAAATTTCAAAACACGCCAATATGTAAATTTATGTATGTCTTAAGAAATTTTGAATAAAAAACTCGTAATTTTTTGCAGGTATGCTTAGAAATCTCTTTTAAGGTGCTGGCAAACATTTTATAGTGCCAGCAACATGGCAAACATATTTGACAAACATTCAAGATGTTTTAAAAAAAAGTATAAAAATTATTTAAAAGTACAAACTTTAAAAATAAATCATAAAAATTGGCGAGTTTTATTTGGAATGAACCTAAATTTCGAAATATGAAAGGAAGAATCAAATACGTTTAATACAAAAAGAGATATTAATAATTATATATCAAATTCAATTGCCATTGAGCAGCTAAAATTTTGAGAGCTGATTTTTTTAAAAACTACTCTTACAATCTTTACAAAACTCTGCAGTTTGAAATAATTTCAGTCGTAGAATCGAAATATGGAAAAAAAATGGCATGTCATTTCAGAAATAGTCCGATTTGGTGTAAAAATACTTATATTAGAACAAAGGTATATATAAATCTAATACACATTCTAAGTTGTGCTTTCGAGTCACGAAAATCCCAAATTGAATTTCGTCAATCGGCCCAGTAGAATGGAAGGTATAGAACTGTCCCCCTTTTTTTGAGCAGTTTACATATAGATTCTTGGTTAATTAATAGTAGAGATAACGAAATATATTTAAATGTTTTTAATTTTTCAAATAATATTTGTAAAATTATTAAAATTGTTGAAAGAAATTTATAATATCTTGCAAAACGTCTAACAGCTACACATAGTTTTAAAAACGTTAAAATCTTGTAAAGCAATTATTTTCTCATCAGTAACATATGATACAAGATGTAAACGTCAATGAGGTATTTTTGAATATCAAAACAAGCTTTCACCCACGATATTACTAATAGCTTATTATTTAATGCTGCTTAAATTTATTTTCGAAGTTTATGTAATCAATCATAATGCTTTAATTCTTCAATACTCTAAGTTATAAGAAACATCTTTCCAAGTAACTCTTGATTCTGTAGCCAATTTCTTTCAACAGCTTAATTTTAAACTCGCGTTTCGACATTCAGTAAATTTTTCTTAAAATCACACTTAATGTCTTTCATAAAAGAAATTATGTGGAATTACATTAATATTTATTATCATATAAATTTAATATATTTATTTCCGTGCATTCAGTAAAACAGATCAGCTGACTGCATTTAAATGAGAGATCTATGTTCCTTTAATATGACAGTGCTTGTATCAAAAACAAAATGCATGTTAAAGTATTGCATTAATCACGTAAAAAATAAAAAATAATTCATATCGTGAATCTAAACATTTGATAACACTTTTTTAAATACTAATGAACTATATGAGAATATAAATTAGTAAGAATATCTTTATAAATCTTATTTAATATAACATGAGATGAATTTTAATACAGTAAAAGATGAGAAATTACGTAACACAATGAACACAGTAAAAATATCTTTAGTTTTAACTTTTACTAATTTTTCAATTTTCAAATATTCAATAAAAATTAATATTTAAAATTAGTTTTCAAATCAATTGTACCTTTCCTATTCTATTTTTGCAGTTCATACAGATATAATTCAAGAGTATGACTCAATTAATAGTTATCTTGCCAGCTTCTTGTTAGACACCAAACAATTTTCAATTTTTGTCATGTGTCTATTTTGTTTATGCTTTGTTTTGCATTTAGTTCCAGATGAGTGTTCCAAGGTCATTTTTGCTCTTTCCATATTCTAGTATATATACAGGGTGTTTCAGAGATCATGGGACAAACTTGGAGGGGTGGTGGAGAGTACTAAAACATGCATTTTTTATAGGAATGTAGGGTCTAAAGTGACGGGTTAAGGCATGAACGCAAAAAAACGACACGAGAGGAAAATGTGTTTAGGTACATGCTTCTTTGCAGCAATACAGTATTCACAATAAATGCTCAAAATTGCGACCACCATCAGTAATACATGCTTTGTAACGTCGCGGAAGGGACTGACGAATATTTTGAAAAACGACAGACATTTCGCGCACGCCAGCAGTCGCAATGGATAGTCGTGCAACAAGGTCCTCCAGTGAGTCAACGGGAGTCTCGTAAATGATGCTCTTCAGATGGCCCCATAAAAAAATCCGAGCTGGATGAATCTGGTGAACGGGGTGGCCATTGAACTGGTCCACCACGGCCAATCCATCGGCCCAGAAATGTCCCATCCAAGTAACTGCGGACCCGCACCTGGTTATGGGCTGTTGCACCATCATGCTGGAACCACATACGCACACGAGCGACAGCCGGAACATCCTGCAACAATTCCGGTAGCACCTCTTGCAGAAAAATATGATAACATAAGGCATTTGTACGTGCAGGTAAGAGATATGGGCCTATGGTAGTCGTTAACAATACCCGCCCACACATTCACGGAGAAGTGGGTTTAGAATTCACGTGGACGTGTGCCGTGTGAATTATGAGTGGCCCACACGTGCGTTTTGTAGTAACGTGCATGTTGTAGCCACACGTGTATGTTGTGGCTATTGGAGATGCCGTCATTTGAGAAAGTCGCCTCGTCCGTGAATTGCACATCCGATGGGAAATCCGCCTGCGCCTCACACTGCTGCAAGAACCAATGACAGAAATGAACTCGAAGAGGATAATCTGTCTCTTGCAAGGCTTGGACTTTCTGCAGCACCACACATGAGATGCATGTCACTTTTTTCCCTGTGCATAAACTCACACATCACGCTCGACATCAGAGTTGCGAATGATCCTGTAATGCATCGAATCGCGGTTTTTCCGGCTCACTATTGCTGCATTGCCAGCCAATCACAGCTGTAGTTCCTATTAGTGTTAGTGTTTCCTTTTTTGAATATTTATTGTGAATACTGTATTGCTGCAAAGAAGCACTTGATTGATTTGTTTGATTGAGCGTTGATTTTGTACATGAACACATTTTCCTCTCGTGTCGTTTTTTTTTGCGTTCATGCCTTAACCCGTCACTTTAGACCCTACATTCCTATACAAAAAATGCATGTTTTAGTAGGCTCCCCCATCCTTCCAAGTTTGTCCCATGATCTCGGAAACACCCTGTATTTATATAATAGAATATCTATAAAAAATACGCATATATATAAACAAAAGTTAAAAATTTAAATTACATTTAATTTTAAATAAAAGCAATTTAATTTTATTTGGTGATATCATTTGAAGTTTTCTTTTAATTAATTCAAAAATTTGTAATCACCCAGCTGTAATTTAGAAACGTGGCTCTGTTGAAAATTCTGTGACCGCACCTTAAAGAAGAAAAAAAAATTCAACAATTTGTTACATTTCTTTGAATATATTATTTTATAGAGCTGTTTTATCTTGTTTCAATTTCTGATTTTAGCGCTAACTGTCAGATAGGTGACCCCTTTCTCGATTTAATTGACGTCTCTTTTTTATTATCATACAAACATACACATATGCGCATACATGTATAAGCTGCAGTGAAATATTTTCTAAAACTGAGTGAATTAAAAGTAGGATTTGGTTGTATTTTCGTTTAAACCGAGAAAATTAAGTTCTTTTTAAAATGCATAAAGAAAGGAATAAGTTAAATAAATGTAAAGTTGTAGCCAATAGCATACAATTATCTACATTTATGTAACAAACTTTAAAGGGTGTACAGCATACCAAAACAAGAATTTTCATCATCGAATTCATAGGCTCAAGCATAGTGGTAGCACACTAAAGAGTACATTATACTATTTCAGCACTCACGCATACTGCGCAGCAGAGAAAAACATATGTGCGCGAAATATTGACACAAGTCGTTACTTAAAACAGATGAACAAACTACATAACAGGCTGATATGAGAAAGGGAGACAATGCAATGCTATATTGGTTACAAGTGCATCAAAAAACTAGGCTTCTCTTGATTAGCAAGGATTCTTTCTAGCATTTCAGGGTTAAAAAATATATTTTCAAAATTGTAACTATTAAGGAAACTAGCGCTTTGAATGCTTAGATAAAAAATGCCACATTTCCTGCCCTATTTGCCCCATTTTTTACTAATTCTATCGTTCAAAAACTGAGAGGGGAAAATTATGCGAATAATTTCATTTCCGAAGGACACAATTACTGTTAGAAAATAAATATAAAAAACTTTGCGAGAATAAACTAAGTATTACAATAATATTGTTACGAATTTCACATTTATTTGGCTATTTATTTAGAATTGTAATTAAATTTGCTTCATGTTGCCTGCATATTCACAAAGCCTACAGACCTTTTATTCTACTGTCTGTTCTCATTGGATGAAACGGCTCTTTGGCGGTCAGTTACGGAATGGCGAGTTATCGCCTTGTAGGCTTTGTAACGAACGCCAAACAAACCTTGTGGGCTTTCAGTAAAGCGAGGAGAAACAGCATAAATTTTTATTTTATGAATGAAAGTTAATGAATAGACAGTTGTGTGGAATATATTTAAAAAATAACTTACTGATTTTATTAATAGTTTATTTGTATTTGGTTAAAGAATGAATTTAAGCTGTTAAAAGTACGGTAATGTTTTGTAAGAAAGTCTTTACGTGGAAATGGCATATGTACCTTTTCGTCATTTCTGTTAGAAAGAGTCTGTTGTGTAAATTTGCATAGCGTATTACTTTATACCAATAAAGGAGTATTAAAAAAATTTTAATTAAATTCAAAGTCTGCACCAGCGTATGTTGGGTAGCTTTCAGTGCGATTATGTATTTTGAAATGTACGTACGTAGAGATGCGTTAATAAATACTTTTATTTTTGGCACAGATCTTAAAATAAACTCATAGCGTATAGAATTTGTAGCTATGTGTCCAGGAAATCCATCCATCCAAGTAAATTACATCTGATATATATTCAAGTAATACAGTATCTGGTGACAGTAATCCTTGTCACCAGTTTTTAAACCATTAAGAAGAGACACTCTTGCTTTATATAAAGCATTCAGAGTTTAAATGCATGTTCTTTTAGAAATTAATGATAATCTTAATTACATTTTTTAAAGGAATAATAGCAACAAATTGCTATAGCCATAAGACACTGCTAGCTTGATTTAGAATTGGATTTTTTTGTAGCAGAAATGTTTGGTTGCATGGATTTTTTCTTGAATGTAATATTAAAATGAGTCTATTTAGTTAGAATATCATCTATTACTCGAATTGCAAAAAACCTGTCTATACTTAAAGTCACATTAGCGATCAATTTAATCACTCTACAAAAACTCTCATTCTCATGTTTTAGAATTTTTAGATTTATAGAAGTATGTGTTCATATATTTGTATTATACGAAAAA
>KK113397.1:0-18914 GCA_000611955.2 Stegodyphus mimosarum
AACTTTTTAACGACTTGTGCATTCAATATATAACGAACCCATACGCACGTAACAATATTATATATCTGGTATAGGATAATTTACTTTGTATCAGTGTTAGCATAATTTGGATTATTATTTCGAACTGATATGCTTGGTTTGACTTTTTGATACAACTGATTTTAATTTAATAATCATTGATAAAGAAAGAAAGATAAAATGAAGGAAAGGAAGAACATATTCTTAATTCTTTCTGCAAGACTTATTTGCTTAAAAGAATATATTACATAAATATAATATGGAATAAGACATAGAAACTTTTAAGGAAAATTTTTTCTCGGAGGCATCGTGGAGTTTTACCTGGTTTGTAGCGAAATCTTCATATTTAAATATATGTTTTAAAAGTTGCTATCACCTTGAAGTACTATATAAATGCATCATGAAATAATTTTTCAGAAGTTCTATAAAATATTAATTTTGGAGAGCTGTGCTCAAATTGTCTATCGTTAATCAAGGAAATAACTGAAATTTATAGTAAGTAAAAAATGTCCAATGAATTTCCTGTAAATTACTCAAGTGACGAGATACACCTTTGAGATAATCAGACAAATAAAATACCTTTTGTTTATAGAGCAAAAGATTTTTAATACTCATTGTTATGCACACAAAAGAAATCTCAAAAATTCACTTGAGGATTTGGGAAGAAATAGATGAAATCCAAACAAAGAAACAGACCAATGCATCCCTGAAATAATTTGTATGCTAATCTACCCTAAAACTACATATTGATATAAAAAAATCAGTTGTTCAAACTTGCAAAATTTTCTAGTAAGTTTACGTTTCTATGAAAATTGCTGCCACAAACAAACACTGACCTAGCATTAATATATTCATTTTATTTACTATTAATTATATCATTAATGTTAATCAGCAAAAAAAAGGAGTATGAACCGTGATCACATCAGAAAATGTTAGAGGATTTGTTTATTCAGTGATTACCAAAAATTTTTTCTAAATTTCAAATGAATCTGTGAAATACTATATTTTTTCAATCATTTTTTTGCTTCTATTAAATTGATAGATCTTACACTAGACGCAAAAAGATTTTACTGCAATTTTCCTGTAGAATTTTTACAAAAAGACAGTCTAAAATAATCGTGTTTAAAATCAGATTTAGAAGAGTAAATTGTCCAAAATTTATCTAAGATGAGGAATTATTAGATTATGGAAAAACACACGAGAATTTGAATACCTTTCAGGATTTGATTAATTCGTAAATATAAATTTATATTTCAGTATAAATCCCAGGACATATCTTCAATTTTAACTTAAAATTTCATAAATTATTCTATTATAAGATCCAAAGTATTAAAAAAAGTCTTTTTTTTTAATCCAATGGCGGGCATTTACCTATTCAGCACTGGCCACTCCTTATGCCAGAAGGTGTGGCCGTTTTATTGTGGAGGCACCTCTAACAGGTGGTTAACGTTGCCTCCTGTACAAGAAGTTACAATCATGCCTTCTCTGGGATTCGAACCCGGACTATCTGGTATCCCAGTAGGCTCTCCTAACCATTATGCCATCTGAGAGGCGTGTTCAAATAAATAGGCTTTCATTCGCAAAAGTAAATCAGTGGCCGAGCTGTAAAATCGCTGAGCAATGCTAGTTCAACCTGCATTTTAAAGGGGAGTTTTTGGGCTCTTCCCAATGTGTAATGTAATGCTAGTAAGAGTAACTTAAAAAAAATGTCCCCTTCGAAGGCATCCTTTTCTCCTCTAGCTCTTGCATACTTCCGGTCATTCGGAAAATGCTGGAAATCGCAAAGTCAAGGAAACTGCAGCATCTACACTTTCTTTTATTTCCAGATTTGCTAGTTCCATCGCCTTCAAGCACGCCAAATACTCTAGTTGTGAGATTAAGTATTTTTAATCTTTATTTAATGACTGGAAGTGCAATTTTTACTTCGATCAAGATTCCTACTTACGTCATGTCTTCTCAACAGCAGTGAGCGAAAGGCAATGATCCTCAACCGATTACTGAAATCGGCTTAGAGCTAACAGAGATCGGTGTGGGAAGAAATTAGTCTGTGAGAGAAAGGGCGGGTCAGTCAGGCTAGGCAACTCTATCTGCTAAAATCAATAAACATTCAGAGAAAGGATACTCGTGTTAAAGCGCATGAAACCCGATTTCGCTTTTACTGCTTAAAATGAATTGGAAGAGGTGATCAGATTAAGACGTAAGTCTTACTGAAAGGAGAATGTCATCGCATGGAATGTAAATGAAGAGATTTGAAAGTAGCGAATATAATATTAAGCAGGACCGTTTAGGAAGTTTTCAATTTAATCTTTCGTATTTTGAATCCGAATATATCATTTACTATACCGTTTGATACATAAGTACATAATTTTTGGCATATCTTTTATGCCACATATATGAATAACTTAAAATATAACTGCAGCACCCTACAACTCAAGTAATAGAAGCTATAGTCCTGCATACCAAATTACACTTATTGCGAGTTATTGATACTTCTGAAACAACACACAAAATACTGATGAAGATTAAGGTAACCTTTTTGATTTAGTCTAAAGTTGAAGGGAAAAGGTACAACTTGTGTTATAGACGAAAGTTTCATTACTTGTGGTAATTAAATTTAACGTAACAACAGTTAAATACAAATGTGGAACCGTAGTTTAAAACTAATCGTCGAATAGATTAAAATAAGCTGGTTCAGAATTTTATTGCCGCTTATTTTAAAACATCGACTTGCAAAACGCGAAATCCCGAATATACTCTAAGCAGAACTGGCGAGAATATCTGCTAGCAAATAGCGCTTGACCGAAGCTCTAAACCAAACTTTCAGAACTCTCAGCTTATACAAACCTAATTTGCATTCTATGGGCAGATATGGAGAGGAGGAGTTATAGAGAAGACTTAAATCATCATAATAAGTTGATTAACGCATCTAGCGGAGTAGTAGGAATAAAAAAATGATAAAGTGCTGTTCTTTTTATTTATTCTTAAGACGCATTCATCAAAATTTTAAATATCATTGATCAAAAGGAAAATCTTGAATTTCTGACAAGATTCTATAGCTTCTGTTGCAGACTTGACTGGGTGAATGCCGTTATTGTCCATTTCACCCTTTGATATCACTGTCGTGCACTTCGAAGATAGTATTGCTCTTCAATTCTATCCAATGCATTGTTAATGCGGTACTTTTTGAATGGATAAGTATTTGGTATTCTCCATTAGTTCATTTCATAGGTGTGGTTATGCTAGTCGACTATCTTTTGGCGGTATAAAAGCTGCTAGGAAATATCGGGCAAAAATGTAGAGGCAAAAATAGGAGACCGAAACAAGCAGATTTTGTAACGCAACTTGTGAGCCAATGTGGCGCGTTGAGGGGGTATATGGCGTTATTAAGCGAAACATGGGAAGGTTAATCTGCATAAATTGTCTTTCCTTGTGTGGATTTCGAGTGATATGCTCCACCATACAAAAGCAAAGCTCTAAGTCATACATTTATCTATGGAACTGGGAGTAAAACGGAACAGTTAATCAAAAGAGATACGATGAACGATTCCCATGTGCCTGCTATGAGCTGCTGCTTCTTTTCCAACTGCGACTCTACAGATAAAATGAGTGCCGGCGAGCTCCATTTTTCAATAACGATGCATAGCAGAAGAATTCTGCACGGGAAATGAGAATTCAACCTAGAAAAACACTTTTATCTCTTAAGCATAGTAACACCACTATGCCCGATCTCGGAACATGATTTCCATTAAAAGTCCGTTTCTTCGGTCCCTTCTACCTGTGTTTGCAATATTGTAATATATTCTCCGAGCATTGTATAGCTGAATTTATTGTGGATTTTAAAATTCGGCTTATGCATGTCAATTTTAGATAATTTTTTCTGTTTACATACAGATTGAATTAAATTTTCAACGATATGGTATTTTTTTAATTTAATACTTTTATGTGTAACATTTAAAACAATTTTTTGAATTACCATTTTTCTTTCACTTGCACTTCCGTATTCAGAATTTCTATTTTTAAATGCAGCTAACATCCTACAAATCAGAATACAGGAAGTGGGGAAATATTCGAGTGAAATCAAAAATTTAGTTAACGTTACCTTGAACAACCTACACCGTAATATCAACTTGTATTTTACTTAGAAATGCTTACAAATAAATATATTAGCTGTACCCGCAATGTAATCAAACAAATTAAAAGACCGAACGATAAAATAAAATAGGTAAAGAATAATTGTATGTTTAGACAAAGTGCATCTGAGTTCTTGTTAAAGCCTGTTAAACTGATAAAACACAACGTGCACATTGGAAAGGACCTACGTCTCCCAAAAAATAAGTAAAAGACCAGTTGCCCAGTTAGGTAAAAACTTTTGACTGTATGGAATTGTTTCTTTCACACGATAAGAGCAGTCTTCATGTAGGATTATCTGCGGAACAATAACTTGCTAAGAAATCAACTGCAGTGATAAACCTCTCACCACATTCTTCTCAGTGTAAACGCCAACATTTTTATTTCCACCCCCCGGAAGCTCAAAATATCTGTGAAAGAACAGATATTTTATCGGATATTAAAACAAATGTTAAACGTATTTTGATAAAGGTCAGTTAGAAAACCTATAAATTGTGTTGATGACCTGAAGAAAGAAACGTTAGAAACATTGTACTACAAACTCTTTTGACGTTTGTTTTGAAGATAAATTTATTTGAAGATTGGTAGCCTTTTTCTTATTTATAAGAAATTATCCTGTTACTTCACTGGCGCACCTTGTATTTCACAAAGTAAAACGATATTTATTGTCTGTTATCGGAGATCTGATATTTTCAACTTGGCACCGTTTTCACCTTCAGCAGTCGCAGTGAAAAACGACGATCTGCTACATAAGAGGGAACAACGCGGTTAACGAGTAACAATCTGAGATTACACTGCGTATACAGAAAAAAACCTTGAACATATATCCATTGATTATTTCATAACATTTTATTATTTTATGTGATTTTCTGCATATTTCACGTATTTCATATTTAGGACTTTTATTTATCTCTGCAGCTAAAGAGAGGTCATAGCAGCATTATGTGACAAAGTGATCACAACTTTTTCCTACATTCTTCTTTCTGCCTCTGACGAATTTTCAATCGAAATAATTTAGTGTTAGAGCCCACAGAGACATCATACATTCCATGGATCAGAAATACATCTCGCGGTTGTGCGGCATCTTTGCCACGAATACACGATGTTCGCGGCGAAGGTGATACCTGGACATGGAGCTAACGAGTGATTATACATGCATTTTCTGTGAAATTGCTTCCTTCCCAATCAGAATAATTCCATACTCATCAAAGGCGATCACAAATCATCCATGGCGGGTTAACCGCACTTCTGTAATGCTCAGTTCCCACACTAATCTAACCAGTAACGCTAAGAGATCCCAGTGCTACCATGAATTTGAATTCTCGTATGAAAATCTGATGTAGCCGTAGCGCGGCTGTCCCAGGAGAGTGGTGTGGCTCTTACGCAAATAAAATTAATGTATGAAATATAGTAAACTTAAACTTCTTAGTTTCAAAATAAAGTAGTAAATTACTGTCATTCTTTCTGCAAAATTATCAGTAAATTTAAACTAATCAATTATTTTATTTCATTTATTTTAGTTAATAAACTTAATAATGTTATTCAGAAATATAAAAAAGGAGAAAAGAAAAATATTGTACTGATCCTTTCACAATAGCTTGGAAAAATCTGCAAAAGTTAGATTTGCTTGTAGACGCTTCATGAATGGATTAGATAGATGCTTTACAGGAATGGTCTTCGAGTTACTGGAAAATTAGTCGCGGTAGAAACTAAAATGGAGTGGTTTTTGAGAGGAATAAAATGCATCAGAAGGAATGCCTCTGAAACATTTAATATCAGAGAGATTTTCATAAAGATTAGAAATAACTTAGAAGTTGATTCGACATTCGAATAGAGAAATTTATGGCAGTCGGAATCTTTGGGAAATTTTAATAAATTTTATGACCGTCACAGCTTAGAAGATGATGTAACCTTTAGAAAATTTCGACAATCCGTAAAATTTGTGAACAAGAGATATATGGCTGGCTTGCCGTGGATCCAAAATGCAGGAAAATTGTGAGATAATTTTCAGGAAGCAGAAGAATAATTGGAGTCATAGATTTAGAATCATTCGAATTTACATGAGCATTCCAAAGCTATGATGTGTCAAGATTTAAAAGAAGGTATCGCAGAAGAATCAGAAACGCGAAAATGAGTCTATTTTATTCCACGAAGCTGTAACTAGAGAAAAAAAAGACATCACAAAATTTTCTTGTTGTCTTCGGCACATCATCACGTACTGAAGGTAAAATGTCAGTGAATGATTGTTAAGAGTCAGATGTTTCTTTATATTTGAAAACTGTTTCACCACCTTTAAAATGATGCAAATATGAAGTTTAGCCACACCTGTTAAATGTTATCATGTCTTGGCCAACAAATATAACACTAATGCCATTTTAAATAGTATATCATTTTAATAAAATATTATTTTAAGTATTATGCTGTTTGGCTTATAAATATTTCTACCAATTTCTTGGCATGCCTTCGTGGTGTAGTGATCAGCGCTCTCAGCGCCTATTCGAGAGGTCGGTGGTTCCAGTGCCAACGAGGCCATTGCTAATTTTTACTTCTCCTGCTTCATAAATACCTCATGTCTCTATAAAGGTGCCCCAACAAAATGGTGGTGGATGATGATTATCCAACACCAGGATTTATCGATTGGTTCCTCTAATCCCCAGTCACCCTTTAAAAGGAAGATTATGTAAGATGTGTCTCCCGCCTTCTTGGCATGCCTTCATGGTGTAGTGGTCAGCACGCTCGTCGCATAGTCAAGAGGCCCGTGGCTGGAGTCCCGCCGATGATATTGCTCATTTTGTACATCACCTGCTTCCAAAAACACTTAATGTCCCTATATGCCGATTTAAGTCAGTTAGACATTTCACTAACACATTTTCTAAACACGGAGCAGGAAGCATCGTATCGTATCAAATGCATTTATGTAGATTAAAAATTAAAGCTAACTAAAATGTGATTAAAACAGCTGAACCGTTCTGGCATAGAGCAAGAAAGAAGTACAGTAAGTACATGTTTACTGGCAGCTAGTTTACTCGAAGCAAATCGGCACAACGGAGCGCTGGTAGCCGTCGACCTCTATCTCTGAGCACTTGAGGCCACCTGGCTTATTTGAATTCATAAGCTTAATAAAAGCTTCATATTATAAGTTTGATATTTTTATAGACAAAATATGAAATATAAATAACTTGAAGTAATTGGTGTAACGTTGAAATTTTTCGGAAAATATGGCCAGGCAACGATGAAATTTCATTTGGGAGAAATTTTTCATGTTAAATATGTTTGCTCAAAGGCAATTTTGTTGCAAATATGCGACTTAAATACTCCAAAAAAAGTGTTTTTCACTCCAGCTTATTGTACACTAAAAACAAAAATCAAAAAACAAAAAGCAAAAAACATGTATACGATTGATACTTTTAACGCCAATTTGAATTCAATGAGTTCATTCAGTCTTTGTTGTAAACATATTCTCTCCCATTTTTATTTCATTTTAAAAATTTTTAATGATTTTATTTTTCCATTTAGTGCTGCGTTTTGCTTTTTTTCTCAACAGTAGTTTAATTTATATAACCAAACATATCTTATTGCCCATATTAAAGTACTCGTAAATGCAGGTCACTTGTTAATAGCAGTTTTCTGTTCATTATAATACGAATTATTCCTTTTTCTTGATTATTATACCTGCTCTTGGATTTATTGTGATTTTAAATTAATCGTGGGTTTTAACTAATTACATGGAACTGCAAGGTAATTGAAGTTAATGAACAGATGGGCAACTTTCAATGCATTGTAAATATTTTCTAAACACTTCCGTGTTAATTTCCAACTCTTAGAGAAGTTACTCACGATATCTCTGATTCATGTTTAATCGTCAAATCCTTTTTTCATTGTACCCACACGCAAATTTGTATTCTTTTCATTCCTCTGAAATAAAGGCAATCTCAACGTATGTAGATATGTTTGGTTCCAAAAAAGGTGACTTTCGTGATTGGAAGTTGAGTAGGTTTAGTATTTGCATATGCTTCTAAATATAAATTTCGTGCGTGAGAAACCGTATTTCACGAAACTGTTGCAACTGCTTTTGATCGTGTTCGACCTTGCACGCAATACGCACACTCTTGAAAGTTTTACAAGAAGTGCTTGTATCTTAAGATTGCTGGCTATAAATATTTTCGGGTTTTCCGATGCAAGAATATTCCCATCGTTTCATTTAGTTCGTTACTTTTAGGTACATCTTATGCTAAAATGTTTTAATTACAACTACAGCTTGAAGATTTTTACCTACAGCTTGAAGGTTTTTACGCTGTTTACAATCATGTTTATTTTGAAGCTTGAACTAAACGGGGACTTATAAACTAAACTTCATCTCACACTGTATTAGAAAAAATACCATTAATGGCAATATTTCATAAATATTATTCAAAAATTATACTTCTGAATTTTACATATAGAACTTATAATTGCAAAAGAAGTAGGTACAATAGCTCACACTTGTTTTCGGATACGTTTGACTTTTATGTTTTATCCGCAAATATTAGTTACCAAATATGGGCAAAATGACTTCATTTTCTTCCACTGAGCGTTCTTTTTAAAACCAGCTAATTTGAAAGTCATTAAAAAAGTTTTTTATTAATTAACGTTTTTTAACTGAAATTAACAATTTTTCAAAAAGCTCTTAAAATGAATTTATATAAGTATTCAGACACTTTGAACAAGACATTTTATATAATAAAATCATGAGAATAATGGGACAATCATTATTTCGCTGGATATCATTAGCTTTACATATTTCATTGATGGTGGCATAATTTCAGCTACATTTTTCATGCAAGAATGTTCTTTTTCTTCGTAAGAATTGCTTTTAGTAAAGCTTTAGAGAAATATCATGTTTTTTTATTTTTTCTCGAACTCACTCCATATATGTTCTTTAGGATAAGGATAGGGATGAGAGAAAGAGTTTCGATAACTTCAAGACAGTTATGTAATATAATGACAGAATAATAAGACTGTATATTTAGAATCATTATTCTGAAAGAACTTGAATGTAGCTTAGATTCCAAATTTTCTTCCAGAAGCGTTCAGGTTTTCATTAAGAATACTTTTGATTTACAATAACCCATATTATTTTCTATAAAATCTGAATTCCTATCCCAAAGGCAACAAAGCATCCATATACCATTCCTCCTTTACCCCCGTACTTAACAGTAGACAACAGGTTTTTTGGATTCAATTTCTCATTCGCCTTTCGCTGCACAGCAATTTGTCCATTGTTACATTAAATTTTGATTCGTCTGCAAATGTAAAATTGCGCCAGTAGATTAAATCTTTGACAATCATGGATTCGGTAAACGCCAGTCTTATTTTCCTTGTTTTCTTGTCGACGAAGAATTTCTTGCTGATCACACATTGCATCTATATGCTGTAATGACTTGTCTAGCAGTTTCAAAGTTAAACGTTATTGCAAACAGTTCTTCTAAATCAGTTGGCGGTTTTACAGCTCTAGTGCTCGGACCTTATTTGATTTTTGTAGGATAAATCATTGATTCCTTGGTGTTAGTTTGGAATGTGGTTCAGACTGGTGGTCCAGTTACACACTAGTGTATTTTCAATAGTGCCATGTTTACATGTTTTTATAACATTAAATATATTTGAACAACTCAAGGACTTCTTCAAGGACTTTTAGAACATTTCCAAATATCTTTACCATTTTTAATATGATGAATAGTTAAATTTCTAACAAAACATAGCTTTAATTTCCAGCTTCTTGCCACGGTTACTTTAGATGTGGAACTTTTAATATATTTTTCTCAATAAGTATTAATTAATAAATGTAGACAATAATTCTTGTAATGTACTTTACTTCAATATTAAAGAATTGCGACAAGAAACATTCTCGAATATACCCAAAAATACTTTTGCGTGTTAGACTATCATGTAATTTATTTATTGGCACCTTTTGAAACAATGATTTTATGATATGGAATAAGTTTATGCTATTTATTTGGTTACAATCAAGGCTTAAAATCAAGAATATGTTACAAAAAAAATTTAGCCGTGTTTCTTTATTTAGCACAGAACGTTCTCAAATAAATATTAATAATGCAAGTGTCCATACACAATATATCTTAGGGGAAAAATTCTATAAATTCTAAAAATTCTATGAATTCTATAAAGTTTATGTTTAAATACTTAGTACAAAATTTAGGCAAATAAATTTTAAAATTGAAGCTTCTTAAAAGAACTGCGTGCCACTGTTAACATACTTAAGCCTTATTCAGTTAATATATAGCTTTCTGCACGGGAAAATAGGACAAAATTCCAAATGCTCGAGAAAAAATAGGAAAAAATATGTTCTTCGTTAAACAAGATATATTGAATTCCCTAAAATGACAAATCCGACCTTTGCTTCATACATTACAAACGTAACATAACAAAAATGTAAAACATCAGAAAAATAAATGATTGATGCATAATGCGCTTTCGCGCTTCTTTTTATGTATACAAAATTCTGTAACTTAACCAGATATTTTCAAATCCTTATGGCTTACCAGAGAATTATGAATTTGTATTTTTAGAAGATAAATGTTGATTTTATTAGATCTGTTAGTGTTACACCAATAAATAACAACAAGGAAATTAGTATGACTCTTCTAAGTCTATTTCATTTCTCTTGCGTTAAAATAACATAGGAAATTTTTCATTAAATAAAGTTGACGCAGAAGTAATTCTGTAAGTTATTTAATTAATTTATATTTACATTACACTGAAAATCGTTACGTTTCGAAAGTAGCGTTTTGAGGACACATAACACGTACAATCATTACAAATGTATATATTGCACAACGTTGAGTTGTTTTGCAGTTAAAATTCGTCATAAATATTTCATTTTTACTTCTGAAAAATTAACCTCTATACTGATTACAAAACTTTACAATTTTCTTATAAACTAAGAATTTATGTTTTATTTCGGTTCCAAATGCTATTATAGGAATCCCGATGTTAAACGGAACGTTAGATTTTATATTAATATAGTACATTCAATATAAATATAGTTGTAAATTACGTAGAATTAATAGCTTTCGAGACAGGAGTAGTTAAAATTAGACTAACAGCCTTAGTTTGAAAATATGAACTACATGCCGAGAAACAACATAAAATTAAAAAGGCTTAAAAGTACACTTTTTACAGAATTTCTTTTATGTATTGAAGACTGCGAGCTTATATCTGTGATAAAAAACAAAAATTTAATATATTTTTTAGTTTTATTCCGGCGCATTTTTAACGTTTTTGCACATTTTCAACGTCTGCTGCTTCAAAATAACCTACTGACTCTACAGTGGCGTCCGAACTAAAAGGTTGTGGATGATAATTGCCCACCACCAGGATTTGGCAATCGGGTTCTCTCATCCCCAGTCGCTCTATGAATTAGAAGTATATAAGGTATTTTCTCCTTTCTTTCCGTTGTCTTGGTGGTGGAATGGAAGCGCTCTCAACGCATAGTTGGAGGTTCAGAACTCGAAACCCGTCTAAGCATTGCACTTTGTTCTCATATCCAGCATGAAAAAAACCTAATGATTCTACAAGCTCTTTTTTAAAGGGGGTGATAAAGGAACCTTTATAACTCTTGGTTAACAAGTCATGCATTCCAATAAGCTTAACTCGTTACAGAAAAGCATGTTATGACTCTCTACGTACAGAAGATCGCGTAGAACGTTCTAAGAGAATCTTGCTTGTATTTATATCACACGTAACGAAAACTGTAAAAAAACCGGCAAGCAAACCACTTAATCTCCAGGAATTATGCAGACAAAATAACAGTTTTGAAATTACTAAATCAAAAGCAGCTGAAACATGCTTTCGCATATTTTTTTATCATCCACTCTGAGAAAGTTTTTTTTTGTTAATTATATGCATTATCTCTTTGAGGAAGAAAGAAAATTTTCATATGAAGTGTCATCAGTGTAAAGAAATATGCATGCGTAATTATGTAAATACGACGTACTCAATATACGTAAATACGTAGATAAACAGATATAGACAGTTAAACCTATAGGTAGGTAAATGTAGATACCGATATATTACTTATAAAGACAGGAACAGAACAAAAAATAAAATAAATTTCTTTAAAAATACCATATATACTAACTCAAGGATATAGTATTATCTTAAAATAGTATATGGAAAATTGGACTATCTAAAGGAATAACAAATAAAATATAACAAATTAACAAATAAATAACAAAATAATTAAATAAAATAATTAAATAAAATTAACAAATAAAATATATATCAAACAGAAAAAAAAACATAAAACCTCTATTACAAACAAATGGGAGAAAATATGGTTTCGATTATCTGTTTTTTGCCATCAGGGAGCAAATACAATCTGTTCAAATAACCTTGTTTTCAAAGTCATATTATGGATGAATTTTTATTTTAAGAAAATTTTGATTTGAGCTGAAATTATGCATAAATATAAGCCAAAAAGTAATAAGCATTTAATAATTTATTTTCGGAGATGGAACTTCCCAGAGACGACGTGGCAAGATATTAACTGAATACAGAATAAACTGTGTTTTGGCGAGCAAATGTTCAAATTCCAAAATAATTACAATAATAATAATGATATATATAGCATCAAAAATATAAGACACAGAACAAAGTCATTATAAAAGAACTGATGACCATGTTACAAGTCAAAAGTTTTAAGATTAAATGATACATAAGTTGCGAGAAAACCTTATCCATTGTATTTCAAAATATTACCATTACACGTTATTTTCCTTTTGAAATAAGATGCGATTCGAAACAAAATTTAATTATATGTGAGATGTTATATATTGTGATAAACCGGAATTTAAATATGAAGTATAAAATTGTGACAGGATATATCGTTTCCATTATAGAAAGAAATAATAACACACTTATTTTGTATTTCAGATAAGCGAAAGAAAATTTCTGAAACTTTCGCAATAAAAATTCTTTCGTCAGCTTTTATAATTTCACAAACACGTCACGTTCTGCATGTATCGATAATCATAAAAGCTTACAGAGAACGGAGACGGATGCAGGTTTTTCCCTAGTTGTGAAGAAGAATTATGATTCTTGAGAAATCAAAGAAATATTAATAAATAAGAAATATTTCTCTTTCACAACTAAGTTTATTTTATTAAGGAAATTTAGAATACTTGAAAAGTATTACGAATTAATTTAAAATTTTACATTAAGGCATACACAACTTTGGATCAGTTTAAAATTTTTAAAGTAAATTTAATATTTTACATAAAATTGACCAATCCAGAAACCATAGCCAAATTGCTTAACACACTATATGTTCAAATGTTTTGAATTTAAGTGCAAAATAAAGAAACACCAGAAGAATTATTCTGTTAGAAATGCTCCACGCCATTAGAGTATGATCATTTCATACGAAAGCAGTAATGATCATGTTCATATCATGTTCTGTGTTTTTAAGGATTGATATAGATGCATGATAGTTAAAATATTCATTAATATTTTTATGTAGAATATTCATTAATATTTTCATGAGATAGAATTCATGAATTATTTGTTTTTTTGATTAGAGATGTATAATAATTGTAGTTTTCTGTTAACAGTCATCAACAATTAAAACTGTCAATTACAAGAAATATAGCAATCACTAAAAAGAATACCTTGTCTTCAGTTGTTTCTGCAGATGCATTCAAAAAATTAGCAAACGCGACACTTCTTAAATTACAATATTCTTCACCGTAAAATCTGCAAATGATAGTTCTGTTTATTCAAATCGAATTCTGGAATTATCGATCTCTTTGGGAAAATGAGTTTTTGTACTACTTCCTGAAGAGGCATCCATGCATTTTTATCGATGACTTTATCACACATTTGTTGTTAGATGTTGACGAAGAAGTCATGCTCATCTTATTCAAAATTGTGCAGAACATGCGGATTTAAATTCGATCAATAATTCTAAATCATCTTCTCTATCTGCGTTACATTTTTCCATCTGTTCATAAACTTCTTTCCTCGAATGTAACGCATAATTAAACTGACATGTTTCGCTGTATTTATCGCAAGGTTTTGAAATAAAGAGATAACAATATAAATAAAATCCTTTTCACTGAAACAGAATAGTGGTATTTCGCGTAACCAACGCAATCTCTTTTAGTACAGTGCTCTCATAGATTATTACGGGAATAAATTTAATCTATTCTAGGACTCTATCTAAAACCTCGAAACCTCGTACAAAATTTCGTAACGTATTGAAACGCCCTCAGTTTTCCAAACGACAGAAAGTTATGAACTAAATGTTTATAAAAGTATTTTATAGCTGATAAATAAATAATTGATTACAAGAAATAACATAAAATCCAGGGAGGCTCTTGACAATAGACAGGTACATATGTTTAAATAATTTTAGTTAAATTTAGACAGAATATAGCACATAGCCGTCTTTTGAAATTTAAGATTAGGCTTACCATATCTTTTGCTTTGACTACGACATTCCGGGTTTGATGATATGGTCTCTGCCCCTCAGCTAGTTTTAATATTTATCCTGGTTATTTGACAAAATTTGTAAAATGCTGAATGTACAAAAAGTAAAAATAGTGCATCCTTGACACTAGATTCCCTATAATGATAACATAAAATAAGACAGCAGACTAACAGTTAAAACATTCCCTCTGTTACACTCACTGTTACCAATCTAAATATTTTGTACCAATATCTAAATAGTTTAATGTTATCCAGTTGTGTTTCCCCAAAATGTTGACATCTGTCTTTCTTACACTGAGATATCAGAAAACAATTTTAGTGGAGCATAATCATTTATTTGGATTAGCAACAATCGATTGACAGAATCTGAAATCAAAGATTATCAACTTTTTGGTAACGTAGTGATTGCGAAACTTGTTTTAGTCACCTTGTAGAGTTATTAGGTTACTTAGAAGCAGGAGAGACGAAAAATGAGCAACACCTTCGCCGGAAATCGAACCACGGACTTCTCGGTTGCGCGTCGAGAGTGCTGACCATTGCACCACGAAAGCATGCGAAGAAAGTGAGAGAAATACCGTATAACCTAACTACGAAATTCAGGAAAATAAAAGCTATGAATTAGAACAGTCACAACTTTTCAATCGTTTATAGAAATAAGAATTTCAGTGCCCAATCCTGCTTAAATAATAGGATATATTATTCGCGTTCGAGAAACATTGGCACAAGTTTAAAGGGTATTTTCAATATTGAATATCACATGATCTGAAGAAACTGGTATAACAGCTAAATCCAACATAGAATCTTCAAAAAGTTTCATAATGAACAATGAAATAAGCTGCAGTGAATTTTTCGATACCATTACAAATAAGAAAGTCTTTTTGAAGCACATTCACACTAGTGATTCTGAAAGTTGTTCAGTGTTTCTCCGAAAATGTTCAGTTGAATTATTAAAAATTGCTTTTAACTCACTGTTGTTCTTTGTTAACAACTTCCATATTTAGTTTTTTTAATCATAGGTACTCATTCCAACAGGGTTTATTCTTTGTTGTGAGTATTTTCTCAAAATTAGCCCGGTTTGAACAAAACGTACTATGGTAAGCCAAGCCTAGTAAATATCCAGTTGTCCTTTTCATTTTTTGCTTCCGGACTCGCCTTGAGCATTATAGGGAATCTAGTGTTCAGGAAGCTAGATAAAGTATTTTGAAAGTGGTTACCCTTTTCTTCAATGGGGTCCTGAAGCAATGCATTACATTTTCACTGAACATGTCACCCATTCTTTTCAGTTTTGCTAACCAGTTTGCTATTGTTCACTATAACCAAAACCATTTTCAGTTTCTATTAAAATATAAGGAAATAATTATTTTAATAATTTTCAAAATCTTGTTCTTATATTATCAATGCACATTCCAAAATTATTCTTTACAACTGTCATAAGTATGAGTAGCTTGTCATGTTCTGTCCGTTCCATAACCTTTTAACAGACTGTTTTCCAGTACGAATAATTCCTGCTTTATACAGTTTTTACATATATCTGTCAATAAGATTTTTAATCTATGTTTACAAAGAAATGCTGTCATAAACATATATTTAATAACTAGATTTCTTTATATTAAAAGCATTCATAGAAGTTTATGAATAAATGAATCATTCATTTTCAAATGCGATTATAAATAATTTGATTAATAATAAAGTAGTTAATTAGAAGAAAATACATCTTTATTAAAAAGATAGTCATAAAGAAATACTCACACACACACACACATATATATATATGTAAGAAAAATAAAGAATATGTCTAAGATTAAATTAACAACGTAAATTTCTCTTCTCAATTCTAAAAATAATAACCTCTCTACGCACTGCGTCGTTTCTAGATTGATCCATGCCATATTGCACTTACATAATTCTGATGATGTAAATGGAACTAAAAGTCAAGTAACCAATAATAATTTTACAGAAGTATTAACTATCCAATCAAAAAACATTGTAAACCAAAACTAACTCAGTCTGAATTGGGATTTCACTCTGAACGTAACGCACTTGCTCTTTACGCTTCGGTCTAGTGGGACTGCTGTCTGCTACTTTCTTCTTTCTTACTGAAAATTAATCTAAAGTGTGAGCTATTTTGGAATAGGCACATTTCATGTGCCAAGTTGATTGTGGCCACAACAAGCGAAAATAAAAAATGAAGATTTAATCTGCCTTCGCCTCCAATTTCCTATTCGTTATAGATCAACACTTCTACGACGTTAAAATTCCTGCCGGTCATTACTTCAAACATTTTTTTATTTATTATTATTACAATGAGTCGACGAGGATCGATCTCCGCTGCTAACCCCAATGGATGTGTGCAGGCGATATTCAAGTGATGTGTTGGGCAAAAGTTTACTCCAATGAACTCTCAACAATTTCCAGTGACGGGACTGCGAAATAAAAATTAGGAATTTGATTTAATGCCGGCTGTTGAAAGTTCATCGGATATGCGTTTCCTTTTTTTTTTTCTGTTTCAAGGCCGTAGTGTGGCGACATTCTAATGCTGTGCTGTGTTTTTCTCCTAATTTTAGTGTGTGCTTGAAAAATATCTTCAAGTGTCTCAGTCTTCAAATATGGTGTTTTTCCAAATGTGAAAAACATTTTAGTGAATTGGGAATGATTTTTCTTGCAAGATTTGTTCATCGTCTCATTTCTAAGTCTGTGGTCTGGATTTTTTCTAAAGGTTTTATTTAGTGCAACTAAAAATATCATATTGAAATTACTAATCATTATTATTATATTGAAAATCTGAATACATATTGCTGCTTCTTAAAAGTATAGTATTGTTTTATGAAAATGATATTAAAAATTCGAACTCTAATACTTTAGTGAGGTTAGTGAAGAAGATTTAATTATTTTTCTGGAAGGTTGTTAACATTAATATATTTTGAAATTTGTGTTGAAAATTTTGAATAAGAATTTTATAATTATTCTAAAAATGAAGTGGATACAAAAATAAGTGAAATTAGTACAGATAAGTAATATGAAATTATGGTTAATGCATGTTAAAAATTTATGGGTTGCTGTAAAGTATAAAGTATGTTGAGGGAGTACTGGTTCCGAAACAGAGGCCTATTATTACCTCTGTACAGTTGTTCCTTTCACCCTCTTCATATAAGATAATGTTGAAGGCTCTCATTTCATGATTGAGTGTAATTTTTTTTATATTATTATTATTATATTTTTTTATGGAATGTAGTAGTGCAGTTCTCATAGGCCAGTTACCTTATGTAAGGAACGGAGGCTTTTTCAAGTAACTGGCCAGGCACCCTGAGCCACCAGTGCAAAACACACTGGTTAACTCAAGAGGCTAGCCCTAATGATGGATATGTTTGTTTAGAAGTATTGCGAGGCCATTCAGTTTGTTAAATTCAGAAATTGCAAATGCAAGACAATGTTGGTAAAACCATAATTTTAGCCATACTATTATCAAATTTATGATGTTAAAATATAAGTTATAAGAATGAAAATTAGATGTGTTCTGAAAATTTTGAAATTTATTTTGATTATTCAAAATCAGTAATATGTGTGCAAAGGTTTTTCAACTGTGATATATTGTGTTCAAAGCTTTACAAAGACTTCTCTGAAGAAATTTAATTATATGGACTGCAAATTACAAAAACGTTTGGACTGAACTTTAAAAGGACTCTAAAATATTATTTAAACAATTATATAAGTTAATATTTTGCAATTATATAAGTAATTAGTTTGGTCAAAATTTCAGGATTTGTATTTTTTGGTCAAAATTTCAAAATTGCTATTTTTTCAAATTATTTCTCTTCATTAACGCTTTTCCTTTAAAAAGGCTTCTTTGTCGCTACGCCTTTCTTTCCTTGACAAGGGGGAATATGTAAGAAAAATAAAGAATATGTCTAAGATTAAATTAACAATGTAAATTTCCCTTCTCAATTCTAAAAATAATAACCTCTCTACGCACTGCGTCATTTCTAGATTGATCCATGTCTTATGGCACTTGCATAACTCTGATGATGTAAATGGAACTAAAAGTCAAGTAACCAATAATAATTTTACAGAAGTATTAACTATCCAATCAAAATGCATTGTAAACCAAAACTAACTCAGTCTGAATTGGGATTTCACCCTGAACGTAACGCACTTGCTCTTTACGCTTCGATCTAGTTGGACTGCTGTCTGCTGCTTTCTTCTTTCTTACTGAAAATTAATCTAAAATGTGAGCTATTTTGAAATAGGCACATTTCATGTGCCAAGTTGATTGTGGCCACAACAAG
>KK113397.1:19030-112588 GCA_000611955.2 Stegodyphus mimosarum
TCCTGCTGGTTATTACTTCAGACTTTTTTTTTATTATTACATATATATATATGTTCCTTTCTCTACATGTTCAAATCATTATTTTCTGTATTCTTCCAGTAAGATATTTTACAATCATTTAGCATACAGCAGAATTTTTATGAAAGAAATATGCATATATTGAATAAAATTTACGTGCATTATTTAAATGTAATACTAATAAAAATGTACTGTAATAAAACACGGCTGTGGTATTATGAATAATAGTATGTGAATAAAATCGTAATCTAATGTAAATCAGTATTCTTAAAGTTTCTTGACTTCCCACCTCACCAGTGGCCGAGCGGTAAAATCCTGAATGCTGGTAGTTTGTCGTGAGTACGAACAAACATACGCTAATGGGCTCGCTGCACTGATGTTTTTAATGGTTTTCCCTATGTACAACATGAATATTCTCCTTAGATTCAGTTCTCCTTAGAAAATGCTCCACGAAGGCATCCCTTCTCGTAGGTGGATAACGCCGCGTGTTTTGCTATTTTCAAATAACCGGACCATTTTCCTGAATTCTAGAAACCGTTAACTGTTTAATGTCATTCTCGTCAATTTTAAATATTTCACAAATTAAACCACTTCTTATAAACATGGGCGAGTACAACGTTTTATCCATAGGCTATCTTAGATGACCTGTTTTATTTACAAAGCAACCGACTTATCCTTTCCAAAGCAATTGGCTTATCCTGTAGCATTAATAGTTTACTAATTTTATATTAAGTTTATTTTCCAATTTAAAAAAATAAAACCTATATTCCGGATGAAATAAAGTGTTCCGTTTCCTTCGCTACGAATTACCTAATAAAAGTGCACATTATTCTGCAATTTTGAGAATGCGCTATTTTATGGAGAATATTTACTACACTTCACCCTTCCACAGTGAAATTTATGAATTACTGTCAGATATACCAAGTTATTGAAAAATATATGCGAATTTGGTGACATGTGTTATGTTGTGACTAATCTCACTTGTCTGATCTAATCAGAACAAGTTCGAGAATTTTGTCGTGGCAAGGAGTACAAGACTGCTTCAGTCATTTGCAGGAACCTTGGGTGCCATATAGGTGAGAGTATGACTTGCGTAGTACCACCCGAATTTTGAAGGAGAGCATTCCATTGGCGGTTCGAGGGTCTTCCATCTCTCTTCCCTTACCATCAAACCACACTCTCCACGCTATTTATTTAGAGTGCTCCAGTGTCGCAAATGCATCTGTAACATCAATTCTCCTCCGGGTTTCGAACGCAGGACTCTGGGTGCGGTAGCCAGAGTCATTAGCCTCTATTCCACTGGGCGGTATTTCGTGACATTAAATATTATTTTAATATTAGCGTTTATTTAAACGAAAATAGTAGCGCTGTGGATGAAACATTTAATACAGTTTATAAATTTTAATAAATGTGTTCTCCGATATGTAAAAGTATTAATGTTATGATTTTATTTTGCTTATAATGCCGGACACATTTTAAAAGCATTTTGTATTATACAGATATGCTTGAAGAACAAATATGTTCTTCAATTACCTCAGTGCATTTCGGGTATCTTGTTCTTTATTAATTTTATATCTACTCAAATTTGGTGCATGATTCGTGTAACAACAGTCAGTTTGCATTACTAAAATAAATTTCGGTTCTATTATGCTCCATTTGCGGATTTCTTGTGTATACTTCTTGTTTTGTTCTTTTCCAGTTTACTCCTATTTTTTTTTTTTTTTTTTTTTCAGTTAAGAGACATAACTAGTCATCTATTCACACATAGGTAAAAAGGCTTTTACGTTCGTGTATCGTCTAATTTTTAAGTTCCGAAGAAGCTGTCAAAGTAAGGAACACTGGATCTAAACAAAAGTGCCTTACTCCTTAGACTATGAAAAACTCTGAAGCCCTGCTTCAGCCGCGGAGGAAAAAGGCGACTCCTTCCATCCCATGCCTTCACAAAGTGATTAAATAGAATCCAGTAGTTGTAGGTGAAGAAATTTTTAACGTTAAATGTATTGGTATATTTTTACTTTTTTAATTTTAAAAGATAATGTCAAGAATTGAAATAAGTTGGTTTTTGTTACAGATTACAGAATTTTACACAAAGACACTGTGTTGAGACAATGAAGTAGGCTGTGTTTGTTATTAAAAAACGCATTATTTAAAAATCAGTTCAAATTTATTACACATTAAGTCAAAAAGAATTTAGAAAGGATATCTAATTCAGCTGCATTAATCATCCAATCTGTACGTCCTAATGGTTTAAGTGTAACCTAGTATGATAATCAACACTTTATAAGTTCAAATTAGATTGACAATTACAATTTATCAAGCTGCCTTTTTCTAAATTTATGTGAAATTATATATGTAATCCTTTTCTACACTTCTGCTGTGTAAAAAAGGTTTTACCTCGAATGCTTCTGTGAGTTATCAACATAATGCATTTATATGGTAATCATACCGTAATTTTTAATTATGTAAAATCATTTTGACACTTTGTTTGTTTCAGTTTGTTTATTTTTAATTTGATTAGATAGGTAAAAATACCTGCTAGGTCTAAACGTAGCATTACCATAAATTTTATTCTTTGATTATAAGAAGTAAAGATTATATTCAGACTAAACACCCACATAAATGAAAATAAAGCTTAGGGCTTTTGTCTGTGTTTAAGAATTATTTAAAAAATAACACCACTTGAGGAATTAAAAAACAAATACCTTTTCAGAGAATCAGCGAAATTACTTAATTAACTAAAAATGTTTTTCTTTCATTGCTGTTAAAACAGTACTTGCAGCTGCTTGGTTTTTTGTTTATTTTTTACCCTTTGCCTTTATCTTCTTAGTAACCACTTTCACCTTGTTAATGACATTTTCTTAACTAACGTGGAACTTAAATTCAAGCACACGTTCGTGGAATGAATACTTGGTGCATTTTTTTGGAGCAAGAATTTTGCAGGTTAAGTAACTAATGAGAGATTTTGCGTTCTTCATTTGCCCTTTACATAGAGAGAATTATTTAGGGATAGTAATTATTGCATATGAAATTATGAATAAAATAAAAATGTGTTGAAATGATAAAGAAAATTTGAAACACTTTAATTGCTGTTTCCTAGAGTAATAGAAATCTTTAATCCTGCTTAGCATTTATGATTACACTTAGTTTGCAATGAATTAATACAAGGGCAAAATGTATTTTTATTTTTAATTAAAAAACACTGAACTTGAACACAGCGTTAGTTAACAGTTTATTTATTTTGAAAACCTGAAATAAATGTCTTTGTCTCAGAAAATGTTTAAAATTATTGCATATACTTTGCTTTCTATTACGCAAATTTCATGCAGAAAAAGGTATATTTTATTATCTTCGTTGGTAAAGCAAACTGTAACTGAAGATTTATAAGGTATTTCGCACGTCTTCTTCGCGTGCCTTCGTGGTGTAGTGGTCTGCATGCTCGACGCATAACCGAGAGGTCTGTGTTTCTATTCGCGGCGTAGGCGTTGCTCATTTTTCATGTCTCCTGCTTCCAAAAATACCTAATGTCTCTACAGATTTTCCACTCTATAAGAAATAAGTAATTAAATAGTGAAAGGTCATAAATACTTAATATAATATTATATCCATACAAAAAGAAATCAAAACATATAAAAACCACAAATAAACCTTAACTACGTATTAGCAATACTGAAACGGTAAGACGGTTTTATTAATATTACCATATTTAGTAAAAGTTAAAAAATCAGGGCAAAGTCATAATATTACGAATAAGCATTCATGCTTTTAAATAGCCCAAAACACAGATGCCTATGATTCTCCAATTCATAGGCATCTGTTTTTTGGGCTATTTTGAAAAATCCCTAATGTCGCTGGACGTGCTACATATCTTAATGTGTTAGTATGAGTAATATCTGAAAAATTAATTTTTCATATTATAAAATCTGAACTAGCAGAAACATTTCACATAAATTTCTATAACTAGTATTTTAACATCACTATCGCATTTTTAAGGGTAGATAAATTGTATATAATTTTTAATGAGTTTATACAGATTTCATGTTGTTTCTTCGGACATATAGCAGTTTAATAATAATCAGTTCAGCAATGAATCTAAAACTAGTCGGAATGAAGACGAAAGGGCAAATACCGTACTACCTTAATTTTCTTGCATAAAACTATTCTTCAAATATATAAGGTTGCTTTCATGACAAATGTAGACATTCCCCTGCATTTTCATTTACAAAAATGCTTATTTTACTTATAATCCAGTAAAAGCAAATTTCTTACTTCGTTTCTTGTAGTTATGCTAAGCCTTTGACTTCTAGAATAAGAACAGTTCTGGCAGAGAATTTACAAACCATCTATAAAGAACTCTGGCTCTCGAAAGACATGCTTCAGTTTCAATCATTATTTTAATATAGTAGTTTCAAATCTTTCTTTAAAACATCAAGTTTTATCTCAAAGATCAAAGGATTACGTTAACTGCAAAATAATTTGTTGATATATTCATATTAAGTACACATAATACAGCAAAAAGACTTCCAGTAATCTGAAATCAACTATAAAACGGAATAATCTGTAATGGATAACAGCTTATTGCCTCCAAATATGTCATTTATACTCTGCAGGTTAAGCTATAAGCTGGTTGACTTTTCCTAATAAGAGCCTTCCAAGAGTTTCAGGCACTTAATTATGTATGTTATTTTGATTTGTCATACTGTCTTTCAGCAACAATATCAAAAAGGAAAGAACCAACGAAAACTTAAAGGTACCATTGATATATATGTTTTCAATTTGTAATTCCACTATATGCTTCTATTTACGAATCTAGACATTAGGCTTAAAGTAACCGTTGATACATTTTTTACCCAAAAGGGACGCTAGTCCCGAATGAAATATTAGTTTCGAAACGGCATTCTTGACTCTAAATGTTTCTAACACTGTAGAAAAACAATCGTACGTAGAGCCACGAAATTTTTAAAAACATAGTTCTCCCCACCCACATAAGCACCTGGAAGACAGAATTTTGAATTTGTTTTATTATCTATTTCATATTTCTTAAACCTTTAACGAAATTTTGATTAACAAACTCAACAATTTCAAAGCCAACAGTGGAATACTGTACGGAGAAAAAAAGCATTTTTATCATCCGAACGAGACTGTCTGTCGGAAATTCTAAAGATATGCCGTTTTTAAGTATTTTATGATTTTGCTGTTTAATCGAATTTTATATAACGTAAGCGCCAAGACTGTGACATTTAATAAATAAAGTAAATATATAAAAAGTTAATAAAAAATGTTTTTTAAAGCCATCTTAGTTAGAAAAACTGAACAATGATATAATAACAGAGAAAAGACTTGAAAAAAATGTATGCCAACACTCAACGCGGCATCGGAAATTCTAAACGTATACTGCTATGCTGCTTTTAAATTTTTTGTAATTTTATTGTTGCATTGTATATGGTGTAAGTGCTAACGAAATTATGCTTAATGATAATGCTACAAAAGCAAGGAGAGATTGGGTTTGTAGGCGGGAGTCTAACAGCAGATTGGCAGACTGCGAGCTCAGCGACAGCATGGAAAACCTTAACAGTCACTTTTGGGTGACCGTTGCAATCTGAACACTTTCATTTTTTTTTATTTTGTAATTCCATCATGTGCTTCTTTAACGTATCGGGCCACTAGACATGCATTGACAATTTATTTTCAAGCGGTTTGCTTTCCAATATTATACTAAATGCTTGATATACCCTTATCGCGTTACTTTTAATATTAATTGTTAGAAAAAATGTTTTTTTTCCTCATTTTTCTATGCTATATTTATTAGAGAACATACTCTTGGAATAAATTTTAATTTAATTTGCTCGAATTAGCTTGTATAAAAGCCTCTCCCTAATTATTTATTTTTATCTACTGTTAGCAGAAGACATTCCCAGAAGGTGTTTTCGACTAAGGACTGGATCTTCATATTTTCATATTTTCTTCATATATTTCAGCTTAAGTCGTATAAAGTTAGTAAAATATTCTACAGAAGTTTTAATGAGTTAGAACTCTCTAGGGGAATATTTTAGAATATAACTTATTACTCAACAACAATTCATTCTTCAGTGATCATCTGGAACACGATTAAAGCGATTTTCCGGATAATGTTTGAATTCAGATAGTGATATTGGGCTCTGCATATTATTAAAAGTCCACGAATGTGGCTGATGTTGTCAGACCGTTCTGAGCTAAAACAGTGACCCAAAATCGAAAAGTATCCAAAACTTGCATGTGACATCAGAGATAATGTGCCTTATTCTGACATAGTACGTTTGTGGTTCATATATCGTCTGATGCCATTACTAATTCAATCTCCGTGAGTTCTGTAATTTGCGGATTGTAATTAGATTCTTGAATATATTTTTACGTACATTAGGTTTGACTAAAATCGTGAAACCAGATTGTTAAATTTCCTATGTTTGAAATTCTGTTTCCTCTTTTACTCGTAATTAATTTTCAGTTAATTTGCACAGTTATTTTGCAATTAATGTTTTTCGTTTCCGTTGTTAGATGTTTGCTCACATTTAAACTGTTAACATTGTTTTATTAATACTTAGAATTAGCGTTGCATGTACTTTTAATCAATGAGGTAGCATTTTATTTCCAGGAGGAGATAGTTATTTGAATTACGTCTATAACTAAGCTTTTAAAAGTTTGGCTCAGAAATTATTATTGAAACTGTATATACAAATTCTGATAAAAACGTTTAATTTTTAAATTAATTAAATTTTAAAATTTTTAAATTAATTTTAAAATTAATTACTTTTAGAACAAAATATATTACAGAGCAAACACTGTGAACATTCTCAGAAATAATTAAATGTTCTCGAACACAAAATATTTTCTTTATGCTTTAAAGAAGAATTGTGCCTCATTAAATCAATTTTATGTGCTCTCACTTGGCATTTACATAACTTGCAATAAGCCTTTGTCTAGAATGTTTTCATTCTTTCTAGCCATATTTCAAACATCAGTATTTTAAGAGAAGCATTTTGGAAGATTGTTTGAACTTTTTTCAGTTTGCTCATAATTCAAAATATAGTTAGCAGCTATAATCTGACAAAAACTTTGGAATCTTCCTCGCAGATCACTAAAATATTAAACACAATAATGCATGGAACATATGAAAAAAATGGCGACTTGTGTTGAAAATTGTGTGTTTTTCGGTATAACTTCATGTAAGGCGTTTCTTCAGTTATACAGAAGATAATTTAATATTAATCGCTCGGAATGAGTTTCTCATTACCTTCTTGGTTGAAATGGTTAATAACCATCTTTCTAAAGCTATGAAATAATTCTCTTGCTAAACAAGAATTCATAATTGTCTCAAATAAGCCAAAACAAGTTTATAAATCTTCCAATTTAATATCAGCTGAAAGGGAGTCGTCTTCATAAGTTTCCGATGACGTAGAGATTTAAAAAGAGGTATCGAATATTTTTAATATGAATTAACATATCGAATATGTTAATTCATATTAAACATATTCGATACCTCTTTTTAAATCTCTACGTAATCGGAATATCAGAAAAAATATCTTGTTCTTCTAATATTCAGATGACAGCAATATTAGAATGTCATTTGATGCAGCATGTTGTCCGAAGAAAGATTTTCCACGAAACAGAAATTTGATAAATTATGAATTATTTTTCTAGGCAGTTGTTAATTAGCCATTGATTTTTGTTAGGTGAAAAATTTACTCAGATTTTGTTTATTACACAGATACGGACTTGCAGTGAGATAGGGAATTTTGAATGAAATCGAAATGTTCAGCTCTTTCGCAAATCGTATTAGTAATATATTCTTTGCTCCAGTGATTTCTCATTTATAAACAGAAAGAAGATTTCAACTGCTTTGACCTCTAAGCATAGAAACGTGCCAAAATTTAAAAAAAGAATTACTTGAGAATAGGGTATAAACATATTTAAAAGACAATTTTCCATAGTATAAATTCAGTCATTCTTAGTATGAGTGGGCTTAATTAGTGAACTACATCGCGTCATAGGTGATCTTTCCTCTGAAGATTTTTGAAACGTAAGTATGTACCATTGTGAATACATTTTGAGAACAACTAACATATAGTTTAATAATTGTAATAGTAGATGAAACACCTGACAAGCAAGGTTATATGGGTTATTTGAATGTGGTAACACCCATCAGAGAAACCGTCTTAAAGAGAAGTTACCTTTATGGAGAATTTTTTAAGGATGTAAGGTATTTTGCCTGCCTTCTTGGCATGCCTTCGTGGTGTAGTGGTCTGCACACTCGACGGTATTCGAGAGATCCGTGATGATTCGAGTCCCGGCGAGTGCACTGCTCATTTTTCATCTCTCCTGCTTGCTTTCCGCAGAAGTTGCAAAAAAGCTCCTCAAGACAACATTCCAAGAGACATGGTCATCACGATGGCAGGAAGAAGAGACAGGAAGATTTACTTAAAACATCTTCCCAATACCTACTCTCAAGAGGCTTAAATGCAACCGACTCTTCCTCCAGGCCTGTACCAACCACGGGAAATTCCCAGCGTATTCCAGACGATTCCTGAAACGGGACATCAAGTGTTCTTGCAGTTTTCGCGGGGAAGACGTGGACGCACTACATTACCTGCTGTCCTGCACTCTGACAGATCACCTCCGACAGCAGTTCTTTCCTTCCGACTACATCACATACCCTGTGAATAGACTGTTCACGAACTAGTACTGCAACAAGGGCATCTTAGAGATAATGAAGCAAGTGAATGAAAATAATTATATCCAAAAAACTAAAGATTAATGTAAAATGTAGAAAGGCGGCCTAACCGTCAGATTTATAGTAATGACTAGGATGGCTTCCTAACCCTGTAGTGCCCTTAACTTAGTTTGGTGGAACAGGTTAAGTAAAGTGACCAAATCTCTCCTGCTTTCAAAAAAATCTTAATGTCCCTACAGTGGAGCCCGAACGAAAACTGGGAGTATGCAAAGTATTTCTCCCGCCTTCTTGGCATACCTTCGTGGTCTAGTGGTCAGCACGCTCGAAACGTTTTCGAGAGGTTCGCGGTTCGAGTCCCTGCGAGGGCATTGCTCATTATTCATCTCTCCTGCTTTCGAAAATATACCTAATGTCTCTACAAGGAAACCTGGCTTATATTCAAGTTACATATCAGAGAAACACCCAGACTACCAACCCGTTTGTCTGGCATCCAGGCCTGGGTGAATTTTGACTGTTCTATGGTTTTAATCTTTTAGCCATTTTGACAAAAAAAAAATAAAACTCTCTATTTGCAGCCTTATAAAAACTCCCGAAACAGAGCTGTCAAATTTTCAAAGCGAATTTTTAACCTCAAGGGCTTCCTCAAATTTGTTCACTGTTGCCTGCTCAAGCTGCATTTGTGCTTTCATCCTAATTATGTTTTTTAAGTCTGAAATTTTTGCTTAAAAACCACTTTTTCCATTCAAGAATTCTCCCATTCCGTACAAAGATTCAACATAAGTACAGCATAACATTATATTTTGTATACATACTGAAAAAGGTTCGTTTATGCAAACTGAATAGTTATCTCTGCTTTCTTTCTGACTGTTTGCGAAAAATATTAAGAGCAAGTTTAGAAATTACAGAAACAGATTTTAAAAACATTTTATCAACGTCACGATTTTGCTCTCTAACGCAAGATGTAACTGGAAGAAAATACATAATCATCTAGATTACACACGAGCACGGCATGCAAATTCTATCCCGGAAAAATGCATTATAACTTAGGAAAAGTCATCCAGAAGCAACGTTATTTTAAGGCCTCAGTATTCCCTTCAGGGCCCGGAATAAATCAAAATTTTACGACAAGATTCGGAGGATAAAAGCGCCTTCTGCTTGGAAAATCCAGGAAAGATTTAAATTTTGCGCCTTGGGCAAATGAAGCGAAAATATTTAATTCTTTGTGAAATTCGTGGGTTTGTTCTTATATCTAGTTTAGTTTTCCCTCAAGACGCATGCATACTTTTAATTCAAAATTTGTGTGAACTGAAGTGGTTGAATTTTGTAAATTATTGATTGCTTATGTTTAAGACGTTGTGTGAATGAAATTAAAGGAAAAAGCAAAAATGAATCACATTTTTTATTTTGATTGAAGACTTTTGATTAAAGAAGATTTTGATATATTACTAATTCCAGATTTGATTCCAGGTGTTTCTTGGGTTTTAACAATTTCATTACCTTAGCTTCAAAACCGGTCTCTTCAAACGCTTTATTAATTTCATGCACAGCAGCTTATAGTTTTTCGATTGTTTTTGTTATTAAAATTTACCATTAAACCTCTTCAGTGCTCGTTTTTCCAGCATACTTATGTTTCCTATTATTCTTTACCTTAGTTATATTTTTAAAATACTAAATGTGGATGTTATGAAATTATTCTGCTAAATATAAAAAATGACAGTTATATTAATTTTGATATTATATGCACAAAATTTCAAACCTCATGTTCTTCATTTTAATATGGGAAGGTTTTGATACACAGTTCAAGATTTTAGGCACTATGAATTGAAACTTTTTCCTACAAATTGCCTTAAAGACTAAATATAATGTAATCCTTTGATTTGACATATCAAACTCATACAGGTACCTAGAATAATTCATAATAACATTAAATGTTGGAAATTACATTATTAAGCATATATTTTCGATGTTAGCGTTATCCACAATGATAATTTTTTGACGATTGGTAATACTTCTAATTCTAATACTTACTCATAAAATCTATTTTTAACTTACGGTACATCACTCAAAATTCCTTATGAAAGTATATATTTAAAACTCATCAGACGTTATTGTACATTTCTTGTGTCCTGAAATAAAAGGAAGAATTTACAAACTTAGTTCAGCTACTTATGAAAAATAACTTCAGGCCACTTATTACGAATCACGGATCAAAGCGTCTAATACAATGTACCTAGATTTTATACAAAGGAGCATTTACCGGCAACGGATGGCAACTGGAATTAGGCCTCCGATCAATACAAATTCTTTTCAAACAGGGCCACTAGAGCCAGAGGGTTAGAAACGCTAACCTCTGGTAGTTCGAGCTGAATTTGATTTCAGGCGAACGGGCTGGCTCCATGGACGTTTTCGTTGTTAATTCCATGTGCAACGTGGATACTAGCTATTTGCCCTTAAATGTCCTCCTTGAAGACAGGTCTCCTTAAGCAAATAGCTCTCGTGTGCTTTTTTTTAATTAAGTAAGGCAAACCAAACCTTTTCAAGCAGACTAGCTACAAAAAATATGAAGAGTAAAGCAAATCGCACGAGTTGCAGTTAACCTGCGCTAAACTTCAAACACTGTTGCACGTGCTTCAATTTGCAGTTTTCTAGCTTGAACCTCTGTATGCGAAGTGAATCAAAAGGAACGTAGGGTAGGTGGGAGCTAAATTAGTTGTTGATAAAAGTTAAAATAGTTATCACATATATATTGCGTCATTAATTTTGTCTTTGTTTAACCTTGCTGTTGTTGTGACCTATCTTACTTGTCTGACGGTAATAGCAGAACAGGTCCAGGAAATCCATCTTGGCAAAACGTAAAAGATTGCGTCTGTCGTTGGCAACAGCTTTGAATACCATACAGGTGATAATATGACTTTGCTGAGTTACGTCCTCAGTTCTGATGCAGAGCGCTCCGAGGCGACCGGTCCTAGGGTCTCCCTCCCATTTTCCCCCACCATCAGCCTCTCGAGAGCCCTTTCGACTCGTCGCATATTTAGAATATCCCCATGGCACACAGACACTCTACATTTAACAGTAGCTATGCCTTCTCCAGGATTCAAACTAGCGCCCTACGGTAAGGTACTCAGCATCCATAATCACTATCCCGGTTAAGGGGCTTGTTTAGCCGTTCTTTGACCAACTGAAATATTGTTAAAATTCGTTTTCCTACCATCCCCAAATTGTGCTCTGCGAATAATATGCTTTTGTCGCAAACTATTGAACATTTTGAGATGTTGCATATAGTACACTTTATTCCTTAAATATTTCCTTAAGGTCTCTTTCATTGTACTGATACAGTGAATTACTTATTATTTTTACTATAAAAAAATCACTCCGTTAAAAAAGAAGATAATTACAGACTTTATTTCTTAGATTATTAATATTGTATGTGTAAAACCCTAATCGTGTATATCTAAGTAAGCTTTTATTTCCTTGCTACTGGTTTTAATATGCATGATAGTTTCTTTCATCTTCTAACCTTTATTACTATTAACTTATGGATTTCTGTTTTCCTGTATATGCTAGATTCAAACGAAAGAATCTGCTCATATGCTAAACAGTCTAACATATTTTCTGGAATAAATAAAGAAAAAGAAGTCAGGAAATTAAGGTTTAATTAAAACTGATGAACATAAATGCAAAGTCTAATATAATTCAATGAACAAGTCATCCGCATCACATAAATATAAGAAAAATGGCAATTTGTGAAGTATCTGTATATTTTAAACTTTCAGTTTAAGTATGGTAAGCATTTTTTCACATGATTGTAATAACACGTAAATGTTTACATCAAAATGAATAGCTTGCTAGAGAGAGATTTATGTATTGGCACACAACGGGAAGCTGTAAGGTAAAAGTGACACATTTGGCAGTGTTAAATTACTCCTACAGTGTAATTCAGCACATCAAACTGCTTAATATAAGTTTAATCTTGTATTTGACTACGTATAAAGATACAGATTACTTGCAATTATTTCCTTTCCCAAATTTATATTTCCTTAGCAAACTAAACCACGTACCATGGCCCCATAACGGAAAGGCGTTAAACTTGGAGACAACTCAGTGTATTTGTAGTGAGGTTCTGTTTGTACTGCTCTTTTTTCAGAGCAGGTGAGATGGAAAATGTGCGATGCTAGTCAGATATGCTTCACAATTGCGCGGCAAGCGGTAAGGAGGGAGAAAAACCTCACATACTGGCTAACCGCAGATCCTCTATGATGTTTAACTTGAGGGACAAACTGAATGTGAACCACATGCTTGTTTTATACGAAAAATAAGATAACTTCCGTCTCAAGAAAACAAAGAAGTAAATTTTTATTTCAATCTTGATAAAAGGAAACTTCTAAACCTTGTTTTAAATCATATCTCAACTAAACACACGCAACCTTCCCTGTTCAGCAGTAGATTAAATCTATCAGTTCGAAGTTCAGCCTAGTTCCAAATGGGCATAAACCAAGATTTTATGGAACATTAAGTATCGATTTGGTCGTAAAGCAAAGCCAAAACTCTATTTCTCGAAAAAAATAATTGCTTCCAGTACATTAAACGTACAATAAGATGAGTGAGCACGCTGACCTGTATCGTAGCTCGGACTAGGAAAAGAATTATGAAAAACTTTAAAAAAATATCTATAAGAGAAAGAAAACTTTCTTCCAACACTGTCGACATCACGCTCTACAAAAAGAAGAAAAATAGCCTTACCTTAAATGGTTGAGACAGAATTTCCCTCGGCGCAACGTATAAATAAGATACAAGCTATAAAATAAATTGTCCAAATGGGCCATTTTTCTTCGGCATGTTTTTTGAAGCCGAGGCTCTAATCTTCCACGAGGGTTTCTGTTCAAACATCTTTGCATGAAATACGTGAGCACATCATTTTTTGTCTATGTTATCCTACGGGGTATTTCCTAAATTTGAATATAACGACAGGTGACATAAAATATGGATGAAAAATTGTTCCCACACTTCGAACAATAAACGATTTTTGTTCTTTTTATGAATATATTGTATCACATGCCGCAGTAAAAGCAACCAATAAAAGAATATTTATTATCTGTGGGATATGTTTACCTAAGACAAAATCCAAGGGAATTAAATTCTGAGGACACACTATGCTTTTAAAAGCTTCGATAATAACACTACGAAATACGACATTGACAAGATGAAGCTAAATCATTTCTTAAACTCTGAACTCATGCTGATTTATATATATCATATCATAAAATACAAAACATTAAAAACTGTAAGGTATTTTCTTCCTCCTTCCCGCTTGCCTTCGTGGTGTCCGACGCGTAGTCGAGAGGCCCGGAATTCGAATCCCACTAGATATAGCATATTTTTAGCGTTTCCTGCATCGGTATGACCAAATGACTCTACACCGTTTTCAACTACGTCACGCTATATAAGTGTACTTTCAGTCAATATTAGAAAGTAAATGGTCTTTTTAATTTTTATGTTGCAGGTTTTCCGAAGCTCAAATCTTCCGGAGCTTCTCTGAAAATTTTGGAAAACCAAAATAGAGTAAATCAAAAACGTAATAATTACTACTTATTTATTTATTTTTTGTATAAATGACTGAAACATTTTCTCGTTCTGTGGTTTTTTAGACTTAACTTTACTGCATTAGTTTTCAGATTTAAAGGCACCTAAACCCAATTCAGTACTAACATATAAGAAAATCGACAATAATATGAGAAATTGCACTATCTTTATATAATAAAAGTAGGTATTCATAATATAGTTTTTCTCCAGAATTATAAGGAATCCAGCATGCTGGAAACTTGGAATTGGTGTGGTATATTGAGTTTATGGGTGGAAAGGTAAAGAAGCATAGCTGAAATCAAGTGCATGGAAAACAGAGATAATAGATCGTAGATCGTGTAAGTGGTCTACAGTCAGTTGACTTTTACCACTATATTTCTCATTCGTGGCCTTCATAAGTAAAGAACTAATTCCAGCCTTTTAATATTAGTTTAATCACATGAGCATTGTCATTTTACTTTTATTACAAATTCTGCCTCTTTTTCTAAATACTGAAAATCGCTGTGTAAGGTCCTATTTTAATTAACCAATTATTTTATTATTTCGGATTCTACTTTCGTTAGCTTCCATCAGAATACAAGTTAGTTTAAAGTGTAAACAGGATTAGTTTCAAGCAATATAAAAACGCATTTGAGAGTTAGGTTGGCTGTTACTCTATTCTTAATTTCTGCTACTGAAATACTTTGCGGTCGAAAGTTTGCCTTTTGATTCCTTGCGAATTATTACTTAGATGATGTTAAGATGTAAGTAATGTTTTGCTGATAGTATTCGCTTTAATTTCAAATTTCATTGATAAATGTATTTACTGTATTCCTGAATTTACTATTCTTCTGTCTGAAAATGAGCGAAATCGTATTCCCATTATTTTTCAGTTTGTGTAAACATCCTCTCGGGTTGTTTAATTAGTATTTCTGTTTAACTTCATTTTGCATGTGTTACTTTAACCTACGAAATCATACAGGTAGAAATTACATCCGGAAATGTATTTCCGTTACTTATTATTTATTCTGGCATTAAATGTAGCAGAGTAACTGTATACTTGCGTCCAAAATGCATATTACATTATGAACAGATATAATAGCGTTTATCTTCTAGCCTGTGCAAGTCCATAATATGGTAACGTGCCAATGAGCCCTGTAGAAGGTTTCGAAAAACTAGCAGATGCACAGCGAGCGTCCGTTAATCTCGAAGTTAATTTGGACAGGAAACACTTAATTTTGAGTTTCTCAGAAGGGTTTTCTTTTGTATCTAGTTTCAGAGTAGGAGGAATTTTAAGGTGGTATTCACATTAAAACGGCAAGCGTTAAGCTAGTAAAACATTCCTAGAAAAAGGGAAAAATGAGGTTGAAAACGTTTGCTAAGAGAGTTGATATTAAAGAGGTTTAGGTATTGCCTCAAGATTTGAGATTTTTTTAACGACATGAGCTGAGTAGTCTGCAAGAAATATTTGAGTTCGCAGTAAAACATGAAAGTCGTTATTTGACCAAGAATTGGTGTGCTGATAGAGCAGGCGATACTTTGCAAAGTTATAAAATGTGATAGATTTTGGCGGTAGAAGATATGTAAGATTGGGAGACAGAAGTCGAAAGTTTGAGCCACATAATGTTTTGTAGGTGACTATCGTATAAGTAAGGAGGCTATCGCAAAGGATTCTACAGAAAATTCATTAAGACTTTGAGACGAAAGGTACCCAGAAATGACTTTTTGGGGAAACGCATAATTTAGATAAAGTACATACCAAAGCTGTATTATGACAAGAAAAGGGGTTATGTGAATTTTTAAGTGAGTAATGATAGCTTACAAATTAAACATTTTTTATGATCCGCATAGCATTCGAAATTTAGATAATTCTGTCCAAACCTTGAAGGCCTTAATTGTTTCGAGCGGATGCGTGCAATGGCTGTTTCTTCAAAAAGAAAGATGTTACCGAATTTACGACAAATATTGATCAGGTATAGAATTTTAGGAAAGGGGAGCTATATCTTTCAAAAAGGAAATACCAGATACAGTGCCAAGAGAAGGAAATAATATAAATGCAAAAAGGAAATACCAGAACTGAACATTTTCCTTCGAGTAAACCTGAAACGAAACCTTCAGGCCGCAAGCTGATATTTTGCTATAAAATAAACTGAGATGCCACTTGAAATAATGCAATAAACGTCGACTGCAATCTAGGCAGAATTTTATAATCTCAATTAAGGTCGCATATCTTTAATAAAACAAAGTAGCCTAATTGATTTTCGAAAAGCGATATAGTGTGTATCTGCATATCAAAATAATCTCTGAAAATACAGGTAAGTTTACTTGCGAAATTGAATCCTTTTTTGATGGATATTTTGTTGCCGGTTTTGATTGGCTTGGTTTATTTGATTACGGCAAAGCATTCGTGGGCTATCTGACAAAGGAGAAGGATACCTTCGTGGAGAACTTTCTAAGGAAAACTGGCTTGTATAAATGCTACACATGGGGAAAAACACAAAACCGTCCATGCAGCCACTCCGTCAGCCGGAATTCGAATTCCGAAACGAACTGCCAGTGTTTAACTTTGCCGCTCGGCAGCTGGAGGGGCTGGAAGATAATTTAAATTTCTTTCTCCAGCTAAGAACATAGAATCTCTTGGGATGTTAAGCAAATGTATTGTAAAGGGATTAAAATTTTTGGACACTGGACACTTGAAAAATATGCAATACTCTACACGTGACTCGTACTCTGGACCTCTCGTATAAGCGAAGTGTGCTTCCAATTACACTATGATGGCATGCGGAAAGGAGGGAGAAAATACCTTACCTAGTTCCCCTTTTAACGGGCAGCTGAAGATTATGAGACCCAAATTCTGGTGGTAACGAATTAACGCCCACTATCGTTTTGGTTCGCACACCATTGCTGTGTCATTACAGTTTTTGATCCTTTAAAACGAGAAAAATGTGCATTATTCTTGCCGGAACTCAAAACCTGGACCTCTGAATACGCGTCGAATATGCTTCCAATTAAACCGCGAAGGCATATGGAAACAAGGGAAAATATCTTAATAAAGCTTATTTTTTTTATTCTTGCGCTTACTTTTGAATTATTTTTGTGTGTTATGAGGCAATCCATAAATGTTATTTGTAAGATACATGGCATTCAAGTACAAGCACATGAACGCATGAAATTATAGGGAATTAATAATTAGTTTTCCAACAGGTTTAAACCACAGGCTTCAAATCTGAAAAAAATAGCAATTTCAATTAGATATTAAGTAATAATAAGAGAAACAAATTCAAGAAATGTCATGTTGGCATAAAACTAATAATGCAGCATTTTGAATTTTACGTAATATTTTCTCTAAAAGCAGATTATCATTAAAAACTCTTAAATTCAATCTGTAGCCATACATGTGGATCGAAATGTCTCGACTAGCATGGCATTAGAACATTAATATAATGTCATCGTATTGGAATATATTGAATGAATATTTTGGACGTCAAGAAATTGTGTAGATTCGTAACTATCATAAACTTGCCTTCAAACTGAGCAATCCATTACCTTCATAACAAAAGATCATTTAGGTTAAGAACGGAATTTCCAAAATAAAGCAACTGAATGAATTGATTATAAGTTAATGCATTTTTCAGTAACATAATGGTATTTTTCTACTCCTTCCAGCATGCCTTCGTGGTGACACAATCGGCGCGTATTCGAGAAGCCCAGGTTCGTTCCCGGAGAAGACAACAATGCCCATTTTTCATGTCTCCTGCATCAAAAATACCTAGTGATTCTATAATAGCAAAAGTAGCCTAATGATTCTACAATGGATCCCAAACTGAAAGATGGGGCAATAATTCGTCACCACCAGGATTTGGCGATTGCGTCCCGCTAATCACCAGTGCCCTTTCTCCTTCTAGCATGCTTCGTGGTGCAATGGTAACACACTCAATGCGCATTCGAGATGCCAGGTTTGGGTCCCGGTAAGGGCATTGCTCATTTTTCCTGTCTCCTGCTTCAAAAAAACCTAATGACTATGCAAACCCTTAATGTAATACGGATCTAAAAAACTATCAAATTAATAAAATATACTGATACTAAAATTAATATTGATAGCCCAAAAACTGAGTTTCTCTTTACACTTTTAAGAAAATAAAACGCACAGTTGTAAATGTAAATCGTAAATAAAATTATTCTTTGCAAATTATTGTCATTAAATTCGAATATCTGTTTACGCATATTTATTTATGATAAATTATTTCGAATCTTCGTATTACTTAATGCACTCTATAACACAAAAAATCGACGCCCCAAGAAGGAGTTGTCCGATAGAGACAAATATTGGCCGATAGGAAGATTATGTAAACAATAGAAAATGATTAAAATTTTAAAACAATTGAATGATTTATTTCAGAGATACATAGTTACGAACGTAAGAGCTCAATAAGGTGTTGACCCAGATCTAGGCTGGGTGCAAGCTGCCGCACAGCGTGCATACACTGATAAAGTTCCCGGATGGTCCCCGCGGTATTTCTTGCCACATTTGCTCCCATATCGAGCTTGGGCATCAACATTCCCTGATAGATGAGTCTTCCCATCATATCCCAGACATGTTCGATGGGAGAGATATTTGGCGATCTGGCTGGCCAAGGAAGTGCTTGAAAAGTTGTAAGACAGATCATAGCAACACGTGCCGCATGTGGTCTGGCATTATTTTGCTGAAAAATAAGACCAGGGTACTGCAAAAAGGAACGGTAGAAAAACAGGTCTCAGAATGTCGTCGAAGTACCGCTGTGCTGGAAGTGTGCTTCTAATGACGATCAATTTCGGGTTCGGCTATCAAGGGAAATGGCATCCCAGATCATAACTACTGGTTGAGGGCATGAGTTGCGTGTAATAGTGAAAGTAGGATCGGCACGCTGCACTGGGCATCTCCAAACACGTCTTCGTTGATCATAATGACACAGTTCGAAGCGGGATTCGTCGCTAAAGACTATACGTGCCCAGGCAGCATCATTCCAACCTGATCGAGGCCAAGCACCATTGTAATTAGGCTCGACACTATGCAGCGGTGAGTGGCAGGTGGAGTACGGTCGGTCCGAACGTAGATTTCGCTCTGTCAGCCATCTGTGAACGGTCATAGTGTACACTCGCGTGCGGGTCTCACGCTTGATGGTTGATAGCGATGAAGCAGGCGCTGTGACAATCACTCTGTCCTTCCGATTATTAGTGGCCCTAGGTCAACCGCTACCATCATGAAGTTGAAATCCGCCATTGCCCGCTCATTTTTGCCATCACTTCGACTCATATGGCAAGCGATTCTCCAATTTGCTCGACCAGCCTCTTTCAATTCAATGACCTCTTTCAAACACTGACAGTTCCTCGGTAATGGCTCGAATTCTGCAGCGAGATATTTTTTTAGTCGTTGAGAGGTATTTTAAATCGCAATGCAACAGAATGTTTTTAACTAAAATTCAAGAACAGCTCCGGATATACGTCTGCTGGATGTGCAGTTTCAATGTGCTGGAAATCACACTATTCATTCATTGGATATAAAATTTTTATCATTTGCATATTTAATCAAACATTTATGCACACGAAATTTAAAGCAATCGGATGATTCCGTCTTGGTGCGTCGATTTTTTTTTTTGATAGAGTGTACTTTTGAACATCAAATTCTAGAACGGAATGAATTTTTTTTCTGTGTAAGGAAATTCTGAGAAATATTCTGAGAAATTCTTAGAAAAGTGACATTTAAGCTTTTTTCTTCTTGGTGAATCTCAGATACATCAAAAAGCTGAAGTTAATGCAATGATAAATATTTACCAGCCTCGCAATGAAACTACAAGTTATTAGGGTAATATTATAAGATATTTCTCCCGCCTTCTTCGCATGTCTTAGTGGTGCAGTGGTCAGCACACGTAACCGTGAGGTCCATGGTTCGATTCCCGACGAGGGCATAGCTCGTTTTTCATGACTTCTGCTTCAAAAATACCTAATGTCTCTAAAATATAAGTGAATAAATGCTACGAATATTTTTTGTGAAATTCAATTTAAATTCTAAGGAAAAAAGCAAAGCCGAGTTTGAGTATTATAAAAAAGACATTAACTAAACAATTTTCTCAACATCAAGCTGTTATATTTTAAGACTTCAATGATTTGTCCAATGATATTTACGATTACTTAAAGATTTTGTGTAAAGCATTATATACACTCACGTTTGTGAAAATTGCAACACCATGAAGGACTTACGCGAGTGAGCTGAAATTTTCAGGAAATGCAAAGTAGCGCATGATATGCAAATGATTAGAATTGCAAATCCGTAGCGCATGCGTATGTTGAGCAGCGCCCTCTGAACGGCTGATGGATCCGAATAAATAGACGGCTGTAGCGAGGCGTGTATGGTTATCGGTGGTTATCTGCTAGTGGTAAACGTTAACTCAATCTGTACTTATGCCTCGTCGACGAAAGAGAGCGAGATTTGAACAACTTACAGAGTTTGAACGAGGGAGAATCATCGGCCTTCGTGAAGCTGGATTGTCGTATCGTGCAGTAGCCTCTCGTGTGCAGCGTAACAGCAGCACAGTGATGCGCGTTTGGAAGCAGTGGACGGACGAGTGTCGGACAACTCGGAAATCCGGGAGTGGACCCCGAAATGTGACGTCAGCTCGCGATGATAGACACCTGGTCCGCATGGCGCGGACGGACCGTACAGCTTCCTCTAGACAATTGGCAGCACTGTGGTCAATAGCTACAGGTGTTTCATTGTGTGCTTCATCAATTCGTAGACGTCTGCTGCAGTGTGGACTGCGCGCACGGACTCCTTTATACAGGATCCCCCTAACGCACGACCATCGCCGCCTGCGGCTACAATGGGCCAATCAGCATAGAGACTGGCGTGCTGATTGGCAGCATGTCGTGTTTTCTGACGAATCCCGCTTTAATTTGTGGTACCATGATGGCCGCATTCGTGTCAGACGCTATGCCGGTGAACGCCACCTTCCGGAGTGCATTATCGAACGCCACAGTGGACGAACACCCGGAGTTATGGTCTGGGGCGCCATAGCATATCATAGACGATCTCAATTGCTACGAATTGTGGGCAATCTGAACAGCAACCGGTATATCCGTGAAGTTCTACAGCCCGAAGCTGTTCCCTTCCTTCAAAGCTTGCCAGGCGCTGTATTTCAACAGGACAATGCCCGCCCTCATACTGCTCGGATTGTTAAATCCTTCTTTGCAGCGCAGCAGGTACAGCTTCTTCCTTGGCCTGCGTGTTCCCCGGATATGTCGCCAATTGAACATGTGTGGGATGTCATTGGTCGGCGTCTTGCTCGTGATCCTCGTCCTGTTGCGTCTGCAGACGAACTTTGGGTACGCGTACAAACGATATGGAATGCTCTTCCTCAGTCAGACATTCAAACTTTGTTTGACTCCATGCCACGTCGTGTAGCAGCACTTATTGCGGCGCGTGGTGGCCACACAAAATACTGAGTCTGATCTCTTGTTCTTGTTTGTTTGCTTTGAACATTTAATCATTTATTTGTACCACTACCACTCAACTGTGTATTAAATTGCATTCAATTATGACGATTCCTTCTTGGTGTTGCAATTTTCACAAACGTGAGTGTATTTTTATAAATCAATCGTGTAATAATATTGTAAGGATATTTCTTTGGTTTAGGTTTTGTACAATAAGTGATTAGCATGTCCAGCAAGCAAGAGGACGATATTTTAAAGAAGGGGAGATTCTATGAGTACATTATGGGAAAGGGGAATACAGACCTGGCTAGATCGAGACCGACTTACTTATTTAAACACCCCAAATACTAGAGGCGATCCAAGAACTTATAAATCTTCCAGTCAATCCAGAGAAACAATATTTGTTTCACACAGTCTGGGTGTAAGCACACAAAGAGAATGGTGGACAGGAGCGCATGCACCTAAAATCAAAGAATATAGTTAGACATCGACCGTCCCACCCCTTACTGTTGACCAAAGCGAAAGAAACTCCCAAGGACAACCTTCGATATAAAAACCCTTTAACGTTCCGCACACCAAGGGGCAGTACCATATGGTCCCCGCCGATCCTGAAACTACCACCGAATAAGCGATGGTTCTAGTCACTGTGTTAATTTTACTCCACAAGTCGAGTCTGTCTAGGTAGTGTTCCTAGCCAGAACACCGGGATTTCTCCCAGTCTACCCTCGGGGGGAAGAAAGATAAGCATCGAATCCTGAGGAGAACATTTTGATGCATCACGCATTCTGGCTTTAATAATTCTGAAGGCTATCGATAAATTAGAGCCAGTTTTCTGGTATGTCTATAATGACATCTGCCCTTAAAGTCAGGAATGATAATTCATCGTCACCTGAATTTGGTCGACCGACTCTTATGCCTTTTCTCGGTTGCCATTTAATGGGAGGCGAATATTAGGAAATAACATAATCTACTGAGCATGCTTTCTTGATGCGAGTGAAAGCTCTTTAATTTAAATATGAGTGATAACGTTGTTGATTTTTCTCGTTTCCTTCTTCAAAAAGAGAAAAAAAATTAAATGTACCTGTGATATGAAAGTTTATTCCTTCATATATTAACGATCTTAGAGAAGAGTGCGTCACCTCTTTCGCCAAACATTGTTTTGTTTATTTATATAACACTTATTTATCAGAAACGCTAGGATCTATGACTAATTTCTAATATTTGGTGTTTGTTCCAATTTGGAAAAGTGAGGGAAAAATGTTAATGGACATTTTTAATATTCCGTGAAACATTTTAACAGATTTTTTTTAATAAGGTTTAAAATTATGATTATAAGAATTCAAAATTAGCATATTAATGGGAATTAATAAAAAGTTGCTCTTTCTTCCATACGCCATTATTCAATTTGCGAATTTTCATTTATGTTAGATGTATTAAAATGCTGCATAAAATTCACACATATCCGAAACCTAAAAAAAAAGAACAAATAAAAGTTAAATTTACTGCCACTCCCAATTACGCTGGCTCTAATAAATTGAGAGTGGGAACATAAGGTATCCAAAGACCTCAAAGATAAAATTTAAAGCTCAGAAAATTCCTTGAAAGTCATTTGTTCTTAAGTAGACGACAACTTCTTAAGCTTTTGCATTAAGGAGAGACAAAAATCCAAGGCGAGAGACTTTGGGATTAGCTACTCGCTTAATTAGCCAACAAACTTAAAATGGAAGTTGTTTCCAAAGAGTAGTTAGTACATAAATCGTAAACCTCGGAGAAATTTAATCTTTCAAATACTTTCCTTTACTCCGAAAAAGATGCTAACTAAGCTAAGGAAAGCAAAGCAAATTTTAAGAGATTTCTGTGATACAATTCAGTGTGCGATGAACGTAAATTTTTCAAACTGTTTAAATATGCATAGATTGCAATATTTCTAATATTTTTGTACGTTATATTTTATGCACCTCTATATTTCACGCGCTTAAATCTATTTAAATAATGTATGCTGTTCGAATTTGTATAGTTTTTAAAAATGAATTGTTCGAGCCATTATGTGATTACACGGATCATTTTGTTACAAATAAAGAGAATATTTATTACTTTCTTTACATTATCTGTCATTTGATTCACTCTTTTGTATTCGATTTCATGCAATTACTTGTCATTTTATTATCTTTAAAAATGCTAATACGGTCTTAAATCTTAGAAAAAGTGTTTCAACAAAATTCTTGCTTAAGTTATTAAAAAGAATTTTCCTTTTACTGCGATAAGCAGAAAATTGCAGCTTTATATTTTAATTAAATCAAGAAAAAGTTTGCAACGTTTAAAGACTTATATAAGGAACTTATTTTGTTGTTGTTTACCCTCCTCCCCCCAGTGAAGTTTCCCAGTGGGGATGACATTTCATGGCTCAACCTACGATGGATGTCACCTTGACGGTGTACTGTTCTTATCAGAAAGCATTCTACTAGCAACGTTTTACGTGTTCCTTGAGTTTGAAATTAATAACTTCATTCTGGTAGTTAATTACCTACAGAATACTTTTACTGTTCATAAAGCCAGAAAAATTTTGTCACTGAACAGATAAAGCATTTCTGCTGTTAATTAGAGCGGAAAATCACTTTCTCGAGATAAAAAGAAAGTAGTTTTTTTTTATGTACCTTTGATTACTGACAATAAGCTATCACTCTGTTCCTCAGAATTTTCTAACTTTCTTTCAAGTTTTTAAAAACAGAATACTCTAAAATTTTAGATATTCTGACTTTTAACATTTTTCTTTTTATGAGCGACTCTCTTGGACATATTAATTATCTCAATATTATAGAAGGTTTTTCAGGCCCTATTTTACATTCTTTCGCTAATAGCATCTTTAGCAATGGGTATTCCTATAAATGTCTTTCATAAAAAGTAGTTTCCATTTCATCTCACGTGGTGCAAAATAGAAAAACCTCTGTACTGAATTCGAGAGTTAGAAACATGTGAAGCATTACCAATCGTAAGACAAATTCTCTTAAGCTCTCCACACTTACATTCTTTTTTTGCTAAAAGTAATACTTCTGCCTAATTGCTTTTTTATGGTTCTTTTAAATGTTTTTGAGTTGTTTGTTTATTGCAAATTTTCTTCACCTTTGATACATTTTTTTAAAAATTTTCTTTTTCTGTTCTCGATTCAGAAATTGAAGTACCTCTTTTCGTAAGATTCTTTGGTTCTGTCAAAATATAAACTTCAATTTCGATTACACTCTAAAACCACTGTTTTGACAATTTGCGAGAAATTACTACCTTCCAGTTTATTTTGTGCTACCTTTATTAAAATCGTTTTGTTTGTTTATTAAACTTCAGAAAAAAAATCTACTTCTTTGTTGACTAATATTAGTTTAGATAATTTTTCATGTAAGAGCTTGAAGAGGCCTTCTGAGAATTTACTTTTTAGACTTATTTTCACGGAATGTACTACGTGTTAGATAGCTGAACGTTTTCGTACTATGATTTTATGCAAAATATTCCCCAACCACCATATTCTCTAAAGCAGCAGGATAATGCTACGAAGCAGACAGCATGGTTTTGACCATCTTTAGAGAAAATGACAGTTTACAGTTCCCTCAAAATCTGGTCCCCTTCTATTGCTTCTCCCAAACTTTGCTGGCTTTATTCTTTTTTTAATCATGGTTGATCATTTTCTTAATAGTTATAAGGTATTTCTCTCGCCTTCTTCGCATGCCTTCGTGGTGTAGTGGTCTGCATGCTCGACGCGTAACCGAGATGTCCGTGGTTCGATTCCCGGCGAAGGCGTTGCTCATTTTTCATGTCTCCTGCTTCCTAATAACCTAATGTCTCTACACTGGTGCCTGAACGAAAAAGGCGGTAGATGATGAATCTCCACCACCGCGATTTGGCGATTGGGTCCCCAAAACCCCAGTCGCCCTTTAAAAGGCGGAGTATATAAGGTATTTCTTCCGCCTTCTTCGCATAACTTCGTGGTGTAATGGTCTGCATGCTCAACGCGTAACCGAGAGGTCCGTGGTTCGATTCCCGGGAAAGGCGTTGTTCATTTTTCATGTCTTCTGCTTCGTAATAACCTAATGTCTCTACATAGTTAAAGTAGCTTTATACACTTTAATAGAATTACAAATGTTTCGATACATATCTCGCTGATGTATGTTACATGTCACATTTAACTTCTATTTAGTTTTGTTACATTAAAAATAATATAATATCTGAAGCTAGTTTACGTGCGAGGGAGCATAATACGAAATACAAGGCCTGTCTCGAATGTTATGCGAACATTTGTTTTAAGAACCTTATTGAACCGATTCATACAATTATTCAATACTCTTCGAAATACATCCCTCCTGCTCTAACACACTTGTTCCAACGCAATTTCCATGCTGTATATGTGTCTTGGAAGTCATCACAGTGATGTTCTTTAGTGACCTTCGTCGTAGCAGCCTTGATGTTCTTCAGCTTCTCTAAATGCTGTCCTTTGAGGGAATTTTAATCTTCGGGAACAAAAAGAAGTCGGGCAGGAACAAATCAGGACTGAAGCTACTCGAAACTCTCCGACGGCGTTTTCTCAAGTTTGAAACGAAACTCTGCATATCGCTGCTCGAGAGTTTCTTCCATCTTGATTTCGACCGAGCACTCACAAAAGGGTTCACTGAAATAGGTTCTTCGCCGGGAACCTCTCCAGGAACTCAGAGCTGATTGGCACTGGTCACACTGTGTTCCCAAGATTCCAACCAAGCAATTTTCGTGCAAGCGGCAATGCTGTGCGACGGGTATTGGGACGGAAGAAAATGGGGCACATTACTTTCGGGATAGACCTTGTATGTGCAAAATATTTAAACAAAAAGTTTACTAGCAATTTAATCAGCAAAATATATTTTCATATTTCGATTGAAACATATCTTGTTTCTCACTATTAAGCAAATAAACTCATTAATTGTTCATGGGGTTATTTATGAGGCTTTAATTTGAATAACTGGGTACTTTATTTTTTAAATCTGTACTGTCACTTCTATTCTTCTATTTTCCACCAAAAGGCAAATTAGTTCGCGATCATTTATACTGAAGTTTTGAGATTATTAAGACAGGGCGTATTCTGCTATTCGTGGCCACGTCACTAGGTTTATTACTTTAGATAGGATTTCCTCTATGCGTCTTAAATTATAATTTCCGTTAGTTGTAATCCACGCCAGTGACGTTCTGAGCCAAATTTGCTTTAAACTGACCTGTGTAGTTCTTGGCTGTTAGTTTATTGAAATTTAATCTTTATTATTTTACTTCTGTGTTTTACGTTCTCGCCATAAATGCTGGCAGAGTTGTAAGCAAGGAGTGCCTTTTGTTCAGCTTTTAAATTTTAAATAAAGGGTCTTTTATACCTTCTGAAGTTTCTGTGGTACTTTACAATTAACGCTTAACGTCTACACAGAGTTTAACATTGGACGAAACCTAAGAGAGTTAAACTTTACAAATTTCATTTCTGCTTGCAAGTAATGTTGTTCTAAAACTTTTGATTGCAAAGTTCATCCAGTACATTCCCGCGAATACCGCCATTTCCAGTCGCAATTTCTGGTAACCGTATTTTCATTCAGAAGCCTGTCATCTAACGCAACATAGTAACAGTGGTTTAGCTATCTGGTATTAGGTAACAGCGGTTACCTGACAAAATCTGGTAACAGTGGTTTAACGATTTGCTTAGCGCAATATCGTAACAGTAGTAGAAATAAAGATTAGAAATAAAATAATAAATTTTATTTCTAAGTAGATAGATAATTTATGGGCTTGAAAAGTGAAAATATGAAAATCATTAGCGAAGTTTAATTTTTAATTTTTTAAAATAAATTCTCCAATGTAAAAAAAAAAATCGATGCATTTTTTTCTCCTGAATCGAGTTCCGGATTGTCCGGTGGTTGTTACAAAGCTGATACCTGTACCTAAGTGATGGACTGCAAGCGATGAGACCGATTCGTTTACTCATTTAAAAAATTGTCACTTTTCTATGTTCCTTCTGCTGTTACTATAGTATTAGTCCTAGTTCAGTTCTTTAGGTCGCCTATACCAACGCCACCTGGACTACAAAGCCGGAATACTGGTACGAGAATGAAGCTATGAGTCATCACACTTAGGCTTAGCGGTGAACAAACACAAACTGCAGGTGGGAATTCGTCGATGTGTGGCATGATCGTTGCATTTGCACGTGTTTTAAAATCGTGTCACTTATTCTTAATATAGTATTATTATGTTTTAAGGCAGTGATATATATTATTTTACTATGGTGTTTAAATGCTGTGTACCCTTATGTAAAGGAAATTATAATGGTGGACCTCGTGTCCACGTATTTTCCTTTCCAAGAGATCCTGAATTGAAGAAGAAATGGATTTATTCAATAAAACGAGACAATTTCGTACCAACCAAAAATTCTAAGGTAAGTTAATTTATAACTAATGTTAATATTTTTAATAGTACTTACTTACCTATATAAGATAACGATATTGTTTTGTGAAATTATCTACTGCCGTAATAACTACTTTTGCCAAATTATTTGCTTAAATTTCTTACAGTACACGATTTTCTTGTATATTTTTAAAAACGTTATTTAAGTTATTTCTAAAGGAGTATCGTATTATTGGCTGTATTACATGATATATAAATCATAATATGTAGCCAAAGCACGATATAAAATAATCAAAAATAACAAAACTTTTAACTTACCAGCAAAATTTCGTATTTTATTTTATTTTTGTTTATGCAGACATTGCAAATTGTGTTATAATGTACTTCAGTTTGGCGAGGTTCTTTTTTCTGTAAGGAGGAAATGAGATGCATTATAAACTCATTTCTTAAATTCATAAATAATTTATCACCTTAATTCTTTGCTAAAAACGTTTGTCTTTGGGCAAAAAACTAGATTCTTTGTGTTTAAAATTGTAATTGTATCTGGTTGTTTTGTGCATAACAGGTTAAATTCAGATACTGAATCAGTATTAACATCCAAATTTTAAAAAAATTATTCTGAAAGTTCAGTTTTATAAATTTCAAAATACAGTTATGAATTGGTTTTAAACTGATTTCAATCGTGTAAAATAAGTTTATGTATAACAGATTCTTCAGTGAAAATTAATTTTTTTGCAGGTGTGTGAACTTCATTTTAGCCCTTGCGATATTGAAAAGGAGACTTGTATGTATCTGGAAGAAACTGGTGAAACATTATCAGCTCCATTAAAAATCCCAAGACTAAGGAAAGATGCAGTTCCAACAAAACTTCCTGGTGCCCCATCATATTTATCCACTGATGTATCCATAAGAGAAAGTGTTAAAGAACGACAAACAATCCGTGAAAACCGACATCTACAAATGGCTATTTCCAAAAGCATTATGTCAAAAAAATCTGAGGATTCAAAATCAGTGTTTACAACATTCAGTGAATTACAGAACTGTTTAAATTACAACAATTTTAATCAAAAATTTACTGTTGTCATGAGATCAAATGCAATTGTTATTGGAATTTTTGAAGTAAGTCCTCCAGTATTTAAATACTGTATTTCTATCAATAATAGTATGCAATTATCTGCATTTCACCAATCTGCAGAACTAAAAGTGTTAAATGATATTAAGTTACCCATGCATGTTAAAAGTATTCATGAAATTAATAATATTTTAAATGCACTTGAACTTCTAGAAGCAGGAGCTCCAGAAAGTATTGTAAATATAATTAATTTTATAAAGATATTAATGGATAAACTGGAGGCCATTGTTTCAGATGATAAAAAATGTATTTTAACATTTTTAAAAGAGCAACTAAATTTATTGTGCCTTCCAAAACAGCGTTTAAGATATTCCCCCCATTTCTTAATTTTTGCCTGTATTTTAAATTCGATTTCACCCCATGCATATAAATTTATGCGAAATTCTGGGAATTTGATTATGCCTCACCCTGTTACTCTACGAAACATATGTTCTAATCTAAATGTCAGTGTTTCTGAAGAGCAGCAGCACTCTAATTTCTTAAGGTATATTAAACAGAAATTCAAAACATTAAAAGAATGTGAGCACAATATAATATTAATGATGGATGAAATTCATCTAAAACCCTTTTATGATTTTAAAGGCGGCAATATTGTTGGTTCGGCGTATGACAGTGCATTTGCTGCTTCTTCAGCATATACATTTATGATTAGAAGCTTATTATCATCTTACAAAGATGTTGCTCACATCCTGCCAATAAAATCATTTAGTGCAGAAAAATTGTTTGAAATTTTAAGAGATGTAATTGTAGGTCTTGAAAAGATTGGTCTTAAGGTAATTTGTGTGGTTAGTGATAATAATAGCATTAACAGGAAAGCCATGTCCTTCTTTAGTGAGAAGCATGAAATTAAGATTACGTATCAAAATCCATATGAACCACACAGACCGCTTTTTTTTGTCATTGATCCTGTTCATTTGTTAAAATGTATTCGCAACAATTGGATTGGCCAAAAAAATGATGGCTTGTGTATGTATTTTCCTAAATTTAATGCTGTTGGCAGTGAAGCATTTAATGCAGCTTCATTTAATACTTTAAGAAAACTACATGATCTTGAATTTGATAGTTTAATAAAATATGGGTATGGTTTAACTCTTAAAGCTTTATGGCCTTCAAATCTTGAAAGGCAGAATGTTAAATTAGTTTTACAAGTGTTTAATAACTGGGTAATCACAGCCTTAACAGAACTAGGTAATAAACACAATTTGGATAATTATGAAACAACAGCTGATTATATAGATATAATTTATAAATGGTGGTGTATAGTAAATACCAAAACACCTCTTAAAGGCAAACGACTGAAATGTTCTTTTCAAGAACCACTAACGTTTTCAAATGTAGACTCAAATGTTGAGTATTTAAATAACTTTGTAAACTGGTTGGACAAATGGAAAGATGCAAAATGCACAACTGGTTGCTTGTCAAAAGAAACTCACGATGCTCTGAGGAACACAACATATGCCCTTATTGAATTGGGCAAGTATTGCATCAAAGAGCTAGGCATGAATTATTTTTTACCTGGTAAAATACAAACGGATTTGTTAGAAGATCGTTTTGGCAAGTATCGTCAACTTTCTGGTTCGCAGTATTGTATTTCCATTAGACAAGTTTATGAATCTGAGTCAAAATTGCGAATGCAAAGCTTATTACCTTTAAAGCTTAGTTCAAGTACTTTTGGAAATATTGCTATTGAAATAAATGAAAGGAATGATTGTGAGGAGGAAAACATTGATTTAATTGATTTATCCCTTGAGGAAACTTTTTCTCTTGTAGTATCCGAAAATGACATAATGGAATCTCAGCCATATGTTGCCATGTTAACTTATATAGCTGGTTATTGCCTTTATTCTACCTTTAAAAAATATCCATGCGAATTTTGTAAAATAAATTGTGTTATTGATAGGGAACTCAATATCCCTTCCGAGTTTAATTTAATCAGAAAATTAGATAGGGGTGGCCTTTTGTATCCTATGCCTCATGTTTTAAATGTCGTTTTATATAATTTTATTGTAGTACAAAAACTTGTATCTCAAGAGTTTGAAAGTAAGTTCTTAAAACACCCTGCCCAAAGAAATTTAGCTATAAATTTAACTCTGAATGCTTTGATGTCAAATGAGGATTTTGATACTGAAACATGTGTAAAAGGCCATTCCTTTGATCTCATAGCTAAAAGCATAATCAAATCCTCTACAAACACTATGTTAAACAACTATTGTAAACAAAAAAATGATTTTAAAAAACCTTCTTGTAAAAAAAGAAAATTATCAACATTGATAAAGTAAATAAAAAAGTAATTTACAATTAGTCTAAAAAGTATCTAACTTGTTTTAATAATAATGTCTAAAAATGCAACAATAGTATATAAAAATTTAGTAGTAACTTTCTGAGGTTTAAAGACATCTCTGCAGTTTTCTGATAGCTTCAAAAGAGAATTTTTTCAATCTAAATTTTTTAAGTCATAATTTATAATTCACTTTCAGCCATTAGTCTGTTTTATGAACAGAGGCATTGCAACTACTTAATTCTGATTAAATGAATAATTTTTATAACCATTGAAAAGTTCAAATCTCTAAATGCTGTGCTATTCATTCGACTCGTCATGACAATATATTTTGTATCATAATTTACTTTTAATTATAATTAGCTCTTTATAGATATATTTTACTCTAGTTCTTGTAAATGAATCCAAAAATATTAATAAAACTTTATTTCTTGTATTTTTTTAAATTTCACTCTGAGCTATTTTTATCAATTATAATTTATGTTTTGAATTGTAATTTAATGTACTTTCTATGAGATGACTAGAAATTGTGTATAAAATCCCACAAATCGAATAATTTTGAATTAATTCCACATTTCTAATCTTGCAGATCCTTTGCTTAAAACTAACTGTTTGTTGCATTATTTTTTTCAAACTGTATTCATCCTTCTGTTAGTTTTGTGATTCTGAGTAGTAGTTTGTATTTCTGTTTTTGTGAATAATAAAAAAAAATATTTGAGCTGTTTCAGTGAAATGAATTTTTTCTTTAAAAATGCTTTTAAATTAGATTTTGTTATCAATATAAAAGTTCTAAGTCTGACATTATTAAAAATATTTTAAATATGGTGAAAGTGTAGTTAATGTATGAGAAAACGTATAACTTTGATAATAATTATAACACCTTTCAGAAAAAAATAGGTTAACATTTGCTATGCTGAAATGTAACTTTAATTGATTAGTATTTATTTTAAAAAGAATCGTATTTAAATTTAAAAATCAAGATTGCAAGTGCATTAAGGGAGGAAAGTATTAATAAATTAAAATGAAACGTCAACAGTAAAAAAATAGATTGTACGTTGTTTCCGGAACTACTTGGTCTGCGCTAACGTAACTTCGGTAGCCTAACTGGGATGACTCATAAGTGGAGCTTTCTGGCTTTGTAGTCTAGGTGGCGTTGCCTATACTGTGACTCTCTTTTCTTGAATGTGAAATGCCTCTAGAAAATCTAATTCGATCTTACGTTAGTGAATCAGATCCAAAGCATTTCCAGTTTAACATTAAAAAAAATTTCCTTTTCTAGTTAACAACTCTGATTCCAAGCCCTCTTTACCATCAACCTGTAAGGAAATTATGAAATTATTGTTTCATTAATAGATTCTGCCAGTAGCTTGACTTCCTTACAGTCATTCTTATCTTATCACCATATTCTATCTCATTCATTTGCACCTAAGCAGTTGAAGAATTTAGTTCTTTATTCAAACCATCGAAACTATTCCTTAAAAATTTGCAAACATTAAGCTGAATCTGTTATTTAACGTCTCCAATAAGTTGGTCCAAGCTTATTGTATTACATTCGACAGACTGATTATCTTGAACATGCATGACATATATGTGACACACATACACACACACAAGAACGATCTTATACTTCCTTATTAACATTCAAAGTGTATACTCATAAATGTTTAGCCATGCGTATTCATTGCTTCTCCTTTTTTATTTTTTTTTCTGAACTCATAAAAGAGATCTTGGTTTTACAAAACTTAAATAATCATTTTTACTTGCAGAACAGGAGAAGTAGAAATTACTTTGGGAGATATTAAATTGTAAAGGATTAATGTGTATTTATCGTCGAGCATTGGAAGAAAACCGACATTTATATCATGGATGGAAGAAATTATTCTTATTTCATAGGCAAGACTTCAATGTTCCCCTCAATGTATTATATCGAATATGAAAGCAAACATTTCTCTGCGTCACAGTCACATGCATAAACGTTGCCTCCATGGCAACGCAAAAGGCAAATACTTTATACCCACAGATGTCTTGGAATAATAATCAGAAGGAAGATTCTGAGTCTCTGAAGCTAATATTATCTCCATCTTCGCAGCTAAGATTTTGCGAATATGGATTTTTTTCCTTCCTTCCAAATCGCCAGTCAAGAAAACTACGATATATGTTGTTCACAAAGTGTGTGAAATATTCATGAAAAAGCGCCTTTATATCAGATGCATATTTAATACAAAATCCATATTTGCCGTTGGGAGACTGTTACGAAAAATAACAAAATGGGGTGTGCATTTTGAATGGGTTAAGTAATGTTTGGAAAACTTGGAAGTAATTTATTCTGAGCAGGCTTTCACATCAATATTCAGTAAGCTTAGAATTCTATGATACTTCGAGCTTGACTTTTGTTTCTTTTGAGCACTTAAGGTAGCCAAGAAGATATGCTCCGAAATTTTCAATGTCTGCAGAAAATTGATTCAAGATTACAGAGAGGTTTTCGGTACAAAACATATTATTCAACGGCTAACCGAATCCGAACTGGACTGATTGGGGTAAATAAAAAAAGTGTTCGGAAATGTGTTTCTGGTATCAAAGAAAAATTTTAAAGTGATGTATTCAAAATTTGAAATCTTTATGAATACCTGATGCAAAATATTTAATAAACTTCTTTAAAAATGTTTCAAGACATTTTAGTGTATTTAATGTTGGTGCATTTGGAGATCAAGAGAATATACGCAAAGGCAAAAAGACTAAATTTTTACAACTGAATGAGGTATAGTGGCATAGTATAATTACACATGTATTATGGCATTTAATTAAACTTGCTTTGAAGGTGTAAGTGGTTAGCCCGTCCAAGTACCAAGTAGAAGGTTCTTGATTTGAATGCTGGCGAGGCAAAGCACAATTCATTTTCCACAGTTCCTGCTTCAGATAAAGCTAACAGTTTCTGCAGTAGTGTCTGCACTAGTATTTAGTTCCATCTGGCTTTGGTAAACTGGATCTCACGCATTTTCCACTGGCCCTTTATTACGAGGAGAATGCAAGGAATTATGGCATTTCCCGTAACTGTTATCTTAAGGATATAGGTTATCATTTCCAAGTAGCAAATGGAAGGTATGTTATTCGAATCCCAGAAAGGACACAGTTGTGCCGAGTTTCCTGCTCAGAAGTGTTGAAGGCTTGTGCGATTCATTTGTTTACTGTCTAAACGTAGGTGATTCCCGACAAGCAGATAAATAAAACAGAACGAAAGTTCTTACCTTGTTAATGGGTAATTCATTTGCTTTAGGCGAGAAACACAGTTATTATTATTAGCAAACAGAAAGAATATTTTTGACGTATGAGAAGAAAAAAAATATCTAGTGATATACAAGCGTTATCTGCTGTGCATGACAGGACGCCTAAGAATGAGTTATAAAAGGAGAGAAGTTTCTTCTTTTTTTTAGATTGAGTCCACTTTTGGTTAAGGGAAGAAAGTAAGGTCGGAGGTACAGCTTAATTGCTTTCGTTTTCAATGACGACTACTTCACAAGAAGGCTAGTAATCCTTATATACCGTATTTTCCGCCGTATAACGCGAATCTATAATTCCGAGATGTATTCTTTAATTTTTAGGTATATTCTCTGTATAATGCGCATACAATTCTTTGCGAAGAAACCTAAAATATACAAGTGCAATGCTCTTATCTTTGGAGGTCATTTATTGGAAGATCTGTCCTAGCCATTTCGAACAATGGTATACCGATCTGACAAGCGATAAGGGGAAACATATGTGTGTGGGTTGAATGTTTAAGGAAGTAAATATACCTGCAAAGAGGATGCATTATATTCGGTGCAAGTATCCAAAAATGTTCTATTGTAGAATTTCGTGACATGGGGGATATAATTTGGAATAAGAATTCACTTCCAACCCGAAAGAATACGCGAAATTGTGATTGAGATTTATGTGGTAATTTGAAGATGTGATTTTGAAGTGAACATCGAAGGTTTTAGTTAAAATAAAATTGGTCTAGCTTTCCTTTTAGTAGTAAATATGAATCCTACCAAACGAAACAACCCAGTGCTGGTTTTAAATGCAAAGTCATTCAATTTGCGAAAGGAAATGCAAATGGTGCTTCAGTAGGGATTGGTGTTGGTGAAAGATGGAACGGATAAAGACTATTTGTTTATGGATCAGAATAACAATGATGGTGAAGATGAAACGGAAATCTATGATGTGCTTGAAGATATAATGAAAGACAAGTAATACCCACCTTTTCACGTTATCCGATGATGAAAAGTTTTTCGTTTGGAAAGGTATGTCATTTCTTTTAAAAAACAGCATAAGTACACGTGAAAATATAATTTTTCATGGTGATGTTTTCTATATTTCTATATCCGGCGCATAACGCGCACTGGTAAATTTCGATCATATTTTTGGTGTAAAATCGCGGGTTATATGCCGGAATATACCGTATACTGAACTAAAACTGAAATGTCTGATTATAATATTTGAATAAAACAATATTCTTTCTTCCTGAATGATAGTTATTCCGCAGATATGCTTTGACACGCTGTTCTTTGTTTATCTATAGTGTAAGTGAATAGTCATTTGTTTTTCTGTAACATGTGTGATTGCATTGATTTATATGCCTTAAGAAATGTCATTAAATATAAACTTATTAAAAGATTGATTCAGACAAAATGTGCAAGTAAATTATCTGGCAGTCAGGGATTTGTCAGGCATAAATGAATAGCTGGTTGTCTATATGGAAGTATTTAAAGCTTCTCCTAAACTCAAATTATGGAAAGAAGCAATTAAAGAATAATACGCGATAAGAAAGCATTTAACATTATCATCATTAAATTAAATGACAAGATGAACATTCATTAAAGCAATGCTCTTAACTAGCCTAAAGCTTAAAAATTCTAAATATTGACAGTATAATAGGAATTTAAACTCCAGTTAAAGGCCTGGCTGCAAGAACATTTCTGAGTCTTTTCAATTGTGCAACATGAATGCAAGCAAGTTCCTCTTAGAAAGTCTTCAAATAAAGCATGTCTTCCATGAAATAAGTAGCTCTGGTATGCTTTTCTATATTTAAATAACCTAGCTTAAAGCTTGACTGCTATCTTTAAGCACAGTAAACACTTATGAACAAATGTTTGAAGATTTTAAATTATTTGGTATAAGAATATGATGCATTGGATATGTTTGATATCTCCAAAAGGAGATATAATTGACATAGATTGTATATATTTAGAACATTTTACCCAAAAGCATTTGCTTTATGACTAACTAGACGTTACGAGCAGGAATTAGTTTTGTATTATGATTAATTAGGTGATAAACATGTATAAAATTCAAATCTTCTTTGTCTTAGATGGCATAAAATTATTTTTAGATTAACTATATAAATTAATTTCTCCATCCTTACTTAGGAGCTCTTTGCTTAAGCAGGCAGATAGCCCTTGAGGCTTTGTCGCAATTAAATAAGTCAAACCAAACCAGACCTTACTTTAGCCCTTGTGTAATTGGAGCACGTCCAGCCAATAATTTGAGCTCCAGAGTTCAAATCCAGGCAAGGGCATAGATATTTTTCATGTTTTTTTTCGCTTTTTTATACCTAATATTTTTACAAATGCCCTCCCCCCAAAGTAAAATTGTAAGAATGATAATACGTCACGTCCTAGATTTGATGACTGGTCCCTCCTTTCCCAGTCGCACTTTAGTGCTGGAGAATGAAAACTATTTTCTCACTCTTTATTGTTGGAAGCAAACTCGTTTAGCAATCGTAAGATGAGGAGTTCGAATGCCTGAGTTTCATGTTTCTTGCATTGATAAATGCCTAATCACTCTACAACAAAGGCTTTAAAAAATAAATATCAGAAACCATTTTGAATTATCAAATAAAATGAAAAAGACCAAAAATACTGCATTCACTCATTTTTCAATTATACGCTTCTAAACGTTTCACAACTGCATCTCTTGAAATGAAATTAAATTACTTGTTACATTTTTCACTTAGAGCTTTGCATCTTATGTAACTTTAGTTCCTAAAAACATTTCTTTTGCTACTCATTGAAGCACGATATGCACCACAAAATACAACTCCTTGGAGAAAAATGCGATTTTTCTTAAAAAACAGCGGGATATTCTTGGTTTCAGAATCTGGTATTTCTCGCATTTGTTGTAAAAGCTCATACATAGTTTAATTTATATCTGTTTCAAAAAAAAATTCTCGAATAACTAAGCAATTACACGATTTCCTCGAAACTTAAAAAAGTTAAGCTCTTAAAAATTTTAATGCGCAAGTTCATTATTTCTTTATTATTCAGTTTTGGAAAGGCTTTTTTCTTATTCTTCAATCCAACTAAGTTATTATAACAGAATTAAATCTTTCACTTATGCTCTTCTAATATGTTTTTAATATTTAAATATTAATAAAATTGACAATTTAAATTTAATGAAGTTTAAGAAAGTCATAAATTATTTTTAAAGGAAGTGATTGTTCTCTATCTCTCTCGCTTTCTCTATATATACATAAATAAAGGGTGATTCGCTACTGCGTGTGCACATTTTTGAGAGGGTTAAGTTACTCAACAATAAATCGGGATCAGACAGCAATGCAAGGATGGGAATACCTTCATCATGTGCAAATGAACATGAAAGAACGTTAGAAAGTTAAGATCAACAGATAAGTCAAGAACATTATTTTATTCATTAAAATATAAAAATTGCATTTTTAACAAATGTCATAGGAAGTGTTCGAAGATTCGGCCACAGCTCCAATGGAAACCTAATATCAGTGTCATACGATTTCGAAATATTTCGCGCGTCTCTCTAATGGTAGCAGCAGATACGCAGATGTATGTGACAAGATCTCTCACTGCCTATGGGTGCATTGTACACCGGATTTTTAATGTGACTACAAAAGAAAAAAAGCTGGACCGTAACCTGGCAATCGAACAATTTTTCAGGCCAATGAATGGAATCACAACATCCGTGATAATCATTGTGGTCCAAATATCGGATTGAAGTACTTCGCTAATGTCACGGCTGAAATAAGTTCAGACCCAATTGTGTTAGAATCACATATCATGGAGCAAAGACAGGTGTGTTTATTGATACGTTAACAATTTAGGCAAGACTTCTTTAATAGTGCACTCTCTAATTCAAATGAATAGGCAGAAGATAAGGACTTTTAGCATGTTCTTTTAGTATGTCCACACTAGAATGACAGATAAACACAAAGTAAGATATAAATTATTCATATTAATGTTAGAATTTATTTACAGAAGTTGCTAATACATGCAGGGAAATATTATATTATTTTTCAAAAATCTAAATACTGGAGCCTTGATCAGCTTACGTCCGAACATCAAGTCCAGTCAGTAAGTCAGGTCGTCAGTTGATTGTATAAAAGCAGTAATATCTATCGTCAGATAAAATTCATAGTGGAGTAATAGAATTTTTGAAAAATGAGTAGGTGCAGCATAATGCTCGAGCATTAAATACAGTTAAGGTTTAAATAAAAATAAATGTATTACATTTAATATTCATTTTATAAAATCTTAATTTAGAGCGCTAGACGTAATTCAAAAGCAAATTTAATTTTGTCTACCAGAACAGCATTCTAAAACCCTATATACGGAATAATTTAAGTATCCACAATCGCACCAGGACTATTAATCCTCCAGCTTTTGCGATATCAAACAATTCTTTCTTTCCAAGTATACGTGATAGATCTCAGCCCTAGATTTTTAATGCAAAGTTGTTGTCTCTGCTCCTTGAGGTGCGTAACTAGAATGCAAGCTGGGCTTGTTAATGATCATCAAAATCTCTCAAAGTGTCTTCTCACAATATCTCACAAAATACTGACAGTAAACCAGTATTTTCCTGCATAATTTCGTATAGCATGAGGGATATCATCTGCTCGTACATGAGAGTTATATGCATTGCATAAACTGTTTTTGATGAATTATATATCGTCTGGGAGTTAGGCGGAAGTCAACACATATTTTTTTTTGAAGACAACATTAAATAAAGACAACCTTTTCTGATATTATCAGTCTGTCTCTATACTTGCTGCTCATGGTATGCGTGCAATTGGTTCAAGCTCAAGGTTCCCCAGACAGTGTTTGGGGAAGACCGAAGTGAATACTATTGTTCATGTACTGGCCCATGGAACATTTTCTGTACGATGATGCATTATCAATTTATAGAGTTTATGTCTTTCTTCCTAGGTTCCCGGCACGTTTCGTTAAAGAACCGGTTTGACGTAACTTTTGATGCAGCGGTGTAAACTTTTGGTGGTTAGGAATACATCTTAGAGAATACCTCTACCGATATCAGGATCCAGCTGCTCACCCTTTACAGTTAGCAACTCTCTACGTTTCTTGCATATATGCAAACTCCGCATCTGTGAAACATTCCATCCTATTACCTCTACGAACGGCTGTCGAAAGACAGTTTTTCTGTGGAAGCCTTTTACAGATTCTGCAACAACTCTTACGACTGAGCTTCTGACCCTGCGTTACTGTACCATTCCGACTAGTTTTACATCATCCTAGTCTTCCGTGAAATAAATGCCACAACAGATCTCCTTGTATATTTATGTATAAGGAAACAGTTGAATTATCTACATCAGATCATACTTTCAATCTAATTTGCAGTAGGCTCTAAAAATGTCTTTTAATTTAATTATTTTCTCATTTTTCTCAGAAAACTCTACTACGTTCTTACTTAAATTTTATGGAGGTCATTATTCCTTAACTATTCGTCTAAGGCATATGATGCCAGTTATGAAACTACTCTAAATAAAAACTTATGACAGCAGTATCATCATCGGAATGGAAATGGTTTGAAGTACTGAATTTAATTTTTTATACTTTGTGCCCAAACTCTAAAGTTCCTTTCAATTTCAAATTTGTCTTATTTTACAGCTTTGAGTTAACCCATTAGCCGCTTTCGTTTCGTTGACGAGCAACGGTCAAAATAAATGCGTATGCAAACATAACTACCAAAGATATTTTATACTAGCATATGATTTTTGTTGGAAATATTATGAAGATTATTTTTGTAAAAAAAATGTCTGCAACAATAATTTTGTTTATAATAATTAGACTCGTATTGAAGCAAAATTTTTGACCAGGTGTTTCTGCCGAAAACATTTAACGAAAACAATCGCCGTCTTTAGGGATGATATATTTTTACACATGGTGACGGCTTATCAGAACATTTTATCAATCAACTGTTTGTATTTGTGTTCACATAGAAGGATGAATAGGTGTTGCGCTGGTGTAATGTCAGCGGGTAAAGATATTCCTCTTTTTTTACTCATGCCTTTACATACTTTGGCTGATATTCATTCCATCCCTTAAAAACTCCTAGAATGAGGTACATTATATTACAAAAAGCTCTTTATAGGCTTCTTGGTGAAGAAACAGACAATAATAATGACCAGAATGAAACTGATATTGTTGTTCCACCAGAAATAATAGACGCTAGTGATGAAGAAGGGAATGATAATGTTTTGTATAATGATAATGATATTTTACCAAATGATACTTCTGGGGATGTTGAAGATCACGGAAGAAGTACGTTACAGCCTTCTAAAAGCTGTGGTAATCATACGAAAAAGTTTAAAAAACAGAAAACTGAAAACTTGAAATGGATAAAACAGGAACCGTCAGTTATGATTCCGTCTTCTCTGTCATCTAAAAAATAAAGATTTCAGTGCTACAGGAAGAATTGAAGAAAACCACATACAAATTTGCCCACTAGAAAGGGGGGGAATGTTGCGCAAGAAAGACAGGGATTATGATGAGAAAAAAAAACAATTTTTGTTCAAAGGAGTGAAGACTGGGTTGTAACTGTTGGTTCAAGATTTGGAAAAATACAGCGTATAAAAAGTGTGTCTAGTTATTCACGAATGCAAAGGAAAAGGGGTTTGAAGTCAGCCTTATCTTATTGAACAATAAAAGGCCAAAATGGGATGAGTAGATTTGCTCGACAATTTAAAAAACAATAACAGAATAAGAGTTTGTGGCAAAAAATGGTGGTGGCCAATATTTACTTATTACACTGATGGATCCTTGAAAAATGCATGAGAAATATCCGGAATTTCTACTCCTGAAAAAAATTTCTGTTAGATTTCAGACCCTAAATTGCATTATTCCTTTTGTAACCTCCTACTCAGCGTGAAGAATTACCCAGCAGATCAGTAAGAGGAGGACCTAGTAAATTCATCATTCAACAGCTAAGGAGACGGGAGACGTTTTTTCGTAATGTCCGAGGATAACGGAAGACTTAAAGAATCCCTTAAAGAAAGCCATAGCCAGACTATTAATAAACGTAAACTATGTAATGTGGCGTCATATCAGATTGATTTGAAACTTTTCATGCTTGAATCTTTCAATTGAAAATAATTTATGTTTGTAAAAGAAGTAGAAAATAAATTTTAATATTAAATTACTTACAAGTAAAATAATTTGTAGATTTATAAAACGCTATACAGCTTAAAAATAATTCAGTTCTTTATTCAAAGAAAGGTTCGCACGGGTAAAATCATACTTACTAAACATCTGTATTCTCAATTCCGCTGACGTTGTGCAAACGCAGCACTCGATTTTTCAACATGTAAGAGGATTTTTTTTTATTTTCAGTGTAAATTTATGTTAAAAATACCCTAATTGAATAGTTAATTTATTTGCATAAGAAAAAAACATTCCTTGTAGTTTTGGTGGGTAATGGATTAACGATTTTGTAAATCTGCGCAAAGTTTGGTATGTTTATCCAACTGTTTGAGACCTTTGTGGAACTCTCCCTTTAAAATTCTGTTTAAATCTATGGTTACGAAATTCAGAAAACCTTGGAACTCATTAAGGTAGTGATTTATGAAGTAAGATTTCAATTATAAAAGAGAAAATAATCTACATATGCTATATTTAATTAAAATGAGGTTAAATGAGAATTAGGATACTTTTCGTTTTTAGATACTACTGGACGAAAATGAAGTATTGTAAAGCTGCATAACTAATGACTCTCTTCATATTTTTCTGGTCTAATAAGCTGAATTCTCTTCAGATGTTTGTTTACTACAGTTTAAAAATTATGAACTTCATGTCTCTGGATCACAATCAAAAATAATCATATATTCTATAAAAAATAGTTCCTAATACCTTTTTAAGTTGAACCTCAACCCGATTGCCTTGAAGCCTTTCTATTAAAATGCATATTTTTATTAGAAATGTAATTCCAATCCATATCTCCCCAAGTCCTTCCAAACTTTAACACTTAAAACATTTCACATACAAGTGTTGATTTATTCAAAAGAATTTAGTTTTGAGTTCATTATAAAAATTATTGTTGTTTTAGCCATTTTTGACTCAGCATCTGTGTATTCAATTCTGACCGGTGACCTACTTGAATGATACTTGAATTTTGCATGCTTTCATATCGGTTCACTTTCATTAATTTTTCTGAGCCTTTGATCAGAATTTTTTTGCGTGATTTACTATGTAAGCAGATTCTGTCTTCGATTCAATGATGAGTTCATTTGCTGCTGAGTTACCAGCCCATTTCTCTTTAGTCGTTCCACTGCTTCACGAACAATTAAAGTCGAGCAGCATTTTGATAACAAGTTATGAGTTGTTCTTTCAAAATGGTTAACAAAGTCTATTGAGATACAATTTCATCCTTAGAAACATGCCATATTTTAAAACACGTGCTTAGTCTCAGAAGATAGCAACTTGTCAAATAATAATATTTGAATTTTTTCTTTTGACCAGCAGATCTTTCAATTCCTTCTTAGTTATTTCTCGTAAAATTTTCATCTTAAAAATATGCTGTGTTTTTGCAAAGCAAATTGCATTACACCTTTAAGTATTGTTACTGTTTCTTTTATCTCTTACTTTAGAAGAAAATTTCTGTGTTGAGAACATGGAAAAGCTGGCATGCATCCAATTCAGCAGCATACTGAGTGCAAGAAAAACAACATAATTTAACATCTATTTTAATTTAGGAAAACGATTTCATTGATGATACACATTTGTTTTCTTCTGCAGAAATTAAAACAAGTTATAGAACAGAGTAAGAGTAAAATGAAGTTTCCAGCACGTGCTAATCGCTAACAATAACGAACTCTACAATAGAGAGGAAAAGAGTAATAAAGTATGTGCTTTTATGCAAGGGTGAAGAATGACCTAATTAAAAGGTTTAATAAAATTAGTTGACTTCTTTTTATTTGCTGCAATTTATTTCCCTTTAGTTGCAAACAAAGAATGTAATAGTTCCAGATCTCTGAAAATGTTATCTTCATCAAAAACGTAAAATCAGATAAATTGTACCCCCATTTTCGTGCATTTTCTTGCACTCAGTTTTACTTGTCATGCCATTCTTTCCAAAACAGTTATATTCCACAGTCCTTTTTGTACCCTAAAAGTCAAGAAAAGGGAAGATATGAGGTAATGACGTAAAAGATCTTTTCTGGATTATTTTTGGAGGGATTCTGTATAATTACTCAATATGTGTTCAGATATTCTACATCGGTAACTAAGTCTTTCTACGCTATGTTCATTCTTGGTTATTCGATCGCAATTAAACTGTTCTATTTATATCCGATAATCGAATTTAGTTGGCTCCATAAGTGAGATTTCGAATTGATTACTGTACAGAACGATTTCAGATCGGATTTCATAATTAGATTTACTGATTAGGTTGCGTAGACAAGTACAGGTATCCCACGCTAAGGAGATCATGCACATCTCAGTACCATTTTGATTTTCTCTGGAGATGGTAGTTTTAAGGAAGTAGACAGTCAGCAATGGCTGCTATCGATTTGAATAAAGCTTTCAGGGAATAAAGGTTTTAAAAGTTTATAAGGTATTTTCCTCGAATTCTTAGCATGCCTCCGTGATGTAATGGTCAGCGTGTATTCGAGAGGTCCGAGTTTCGATTCCCGGAGAGGTATTGCACATTTTTCACGAATCCTGATTTAAAATAATAATAATAATAATAATAATAATAATGTCACTACAGTGGCGCCGCAACTATAAAAGGTATTAGTTGATGATTCTGCACCACCAGGATTTGGCGATTGGGTCCCCTAATACCTAATCGCCCTTTAAAAGGGGAAGTATATAAGGTATTTTTCCCGCCTTCTTAGCATACCTTCGTGGAGTAATGCCAGCACACTCGGCGCGTGTTCGAGAGGTTCGTGGTTCGAGTCCCGACTAGGGCATTGCGCATTTTTCAGGTTTCCTGCTTCAAAAAAATCCTAATAACTCTACAAGTGAAAAACTGAAAGAGAAGTGTAGTATGTTGATGTGTTCGTGCAGTTATTTTAATACAACTCTAAATTAATTACACCGGAATACTACAGAAAACATAAATGAATAATAAATTATTTTATTGTCATTTTTTAAAAAAAATTTAAATAAATAATATTTTAAAATTTTGAAAAAAGACCTTTTGTGTCAAGTAAAAGTAAATAAATTATTGCATTGTAAATTACGTATTAAATATTCAACCACTGAAGTCTTCCATTCGTTGTTTGAAGCAAATCATCAGCACTAACTTCAACAACATGCTTCTAAATTTAAAACTCCTAGATCGAATGTCGTAATAACTTCAAAATTTAAGAAGTTTTCCTCTTCTACCTTTAAAAAATTTATACATAAATTCGAAATCTACGCAACCGATTTTAGTAATGCCAAAAGCAAAAATAAACTATATTTAACACAATTTCAGCCTCCATTTTTGATAGAATTTAAGTTTTTCAGTTAGGAAATTAACACTTTATTAGAGACAGTATAGAAATGTGGTAATGCATTTAAAGAAAAATGTTTCATATTTGGAAGCACGCCTAAGTGATAAATTATACAATGGTATAATTTAAATGATTTGTGTTGTAGAGTCATAAGGATATACTGAAGCAGGAAATTAAACGATTTTTGCTGTAGAGTCATTAGGTCATTTTGAAGTAGGAAATGTGAAAAATGTGCAATGCCCTCACTGTGGCTCGAAACTGGACCTCTTGAATACGCGCCAAATGTACCACCGTTATGCCACAAACACGTACTGGAAGAAGGAAGAAAATACCTTATATACTCCCCTTTTAAAGGGCGACTGGGGGTTAGGGGATGCAATCGCCAAATCCTGGTGGGGACAAATTATCGCCCACTAAACTTTAGTTCGGGCGCCACTGTAGAGTCATTAGCTTATTTTGAAGCAAGAAATGTGAACAAAGTGCAGTTTCCTAACCGGGACTCGAAATTAGACTTCTCGAATACGCGCCGAGTGTGCTATTGTTACACTATGAAGTCATGCTGGAAGGAGTGAGATGATACCTTATAGTGTGTGTTAGAGGAGGCTAGAGGAAACTCTGCTGGAAGTCCGTAGTGGTTCTGCACTACAAACCATGTAGTTAATTGTAGTTTAAGTGCGCAAAAAAGATGCAAATTATGCATAATTTATGATTAACTACTTTACTCCGTCAAAATAATTTTGCTGCTTCAATGAAGGCCACTTATACTGTAAACTTTCTAAATACGTATTACATTATACACGAAATTATATATGTTGCTTTTCCCTGTACTGCATATTACTGCTCTCTGTTAGAGTGAAGAACGATTGTCTCAGAGAATATTAGTATAACAATCAACACCGATGTTTATTTGTGTTCTTAGATGAACTGGTTTATTCCAGAAAAGGTCATTTAGGGCATGGTATCGCAGGAAGAGATTTCATTGAAGAAGTGTTCTCAAATGGGTTTATTACTGTAATTATAACTTCAGGTAAGAGTTGTACACAATCTAACGTTTTAATCTGATTCATAAAACAATTAAACGCTGAAAGAGGTAGTAAAATAGAAATCTAGAAGGAGTTTACACACTTTTAGAACGAATTTGTGTCCATTTTATTAATGTTTATAATGTAAATAGTACTTTTTCAAATGTTCCACTTGACAGCTCTTTGTCCAGAATATAAGCATATATCGTGATTTCGATGGCTTATAATAAAATTTCCACTCCGTTTCCACTGTTTTGCAGAATCTATTAATTATGACGTGTTTACGCTTAGAAAGAACTCCTTTCAAGACACTAGAGGCACAATAGTCCACAGGTGAAAGTAAAGTGACTTCGCATGTTTTCATTTTTCAAGGAAAGTAGTGGTACTTCTCGAAGTATGCGCGGGCATTCCTTTGTCTTGATGAAGTAAATATCTAATATTGATATTATCTAACATTGTTTAAATATCTAATATTGTATAATATTGAAAATAGCTTCTGTAAATATCGGACACAAAACTTTCTCGTGATAGAACGTTAAGTTGATTGATTTTTGTTTTATTTTTCCTATTTCTAATTTGTCATTATAAGAGACTCCTACGACAATCATAAACATCTAACTGAAACTTTCTTTGCATTGACATAGCTAGGTTTGTACATAATTTTTCTTCGTTTTTGATAATAGACTTTTATTTTTGGTGTAGTCATTTATACAAACGAGCTTCATCATGTGTCACAATGTAGTATTTCCATTTATCTATCTCCTGGTAAATAGTTTTCCTACAGAGTTCTACAAATAGTTCTGCACTGACCCACGTTCCTCAGCTAAAGCTAACAAAAACTATGTTTTTTAGCTTAAATTGTAGATCTTAGTTTATTATTTTACTTATTGTTGCTACAGATATATTAAGGATTTGGCAATTGATTTCTGCCTAGGCGTATTTTCTCTTGTTACCACCGACTAAATGCAGAAATATTGGAAAGAGTACGTACCTTATGTACAGTGCAAATCTTCGTTCGATTCATTAAGTTGCTTATTTTTCATTTAGAAATTTTAATGACGTGCTTTTTGTAATGTTTCTGTATTATGGAATACGAATATTTTTCTTTGTAAAGCGCAAAAACATTTCCTTCAATGCGCAGATTTTACATGCGACATTTGGAGAGAAGAATAAAATAAAACATAGCAGACGATATTTCTTATTCCATATAATAAGCTCTTACCAAAATGTTTATTCTAAAACACTTGCTTTTTTAAAACTCTTTATCGGAATAGTTTTAAAAATGTGTGATCATTCTCTGTATATATCATCCCGGTACACTGTAGTATTTATCAATGGAAATTTTATTTTTAATTTGATCGCCCATGATTAATATGTGATAAAATATCTTTTATCGCCAAATTTCCCCCGTGTCTGCCACCTTATCGGGCAAAGGAAATAAATCGTAACTTCAGTGACAACTCGACCTTACCAAACTGATCGTTATTTTATTTCGTTGATTCAATCGTCTCGAATTCAGTAACATGCAACTAAACTTTTGCGAAATTGCTACACTGCTCCACTTTTATCTATCTTTGTTTATTTGAACAAATAAAAGGAGTATTGCCCATGGAAGGAGGGGAAAATAGAAAGAAAAAGAACACAAAACAGATAGAAATACTTCCCGAGATAGAAGAAAACACCTAACTCAATCGGTCCCTTAACTTCAACCGAGACGTAACTCAGTTATCCCGGACATGAAATGCCTCCAGGTGACTGACAAACACGGACAGCTGACCATTCTTCTTTGTCGCGTGACTTCTTGGGTGAAGTCCAGAAGCTGAGGAAGTCACGTTCGCTCGCTCGAGATTATGTCGGAATCTCTTTTGTGTCAAGGATTCGTTCTTCAAAGGAATGCTTGCTACGCCAACAAGTTAAGCTAAGTGGATATTGCAGCATTTGCATTGCCCGTGTGTTGTCAGATGGGAATATATTGCCGAAAATGGTGGCTAGTAGTATATGGAGAGAATAATTTCTTGTTTTTTAACCATGCACATAGAAAGAAAGTCTGAATATTTTGAAGCAGGTTTAAAGAAGCTATTTACAGAAAAGAGAGCGAATATATTCCAAAAAACTGCGTTGGCGTTTCTTGTAAATTCCATATGGACACATATAAATTTTTAAAAAGTAGAATTAAAATTTAAAAAAAGTTTTTTTTTTTTTTTACTTTAATACTAAAATGTCCTCATGTCAGTCTTGAGAATTTCACATATAAATAACTCCTCTGAGAATTCATAAATACTTCATCTGTAAGAAGTACTGTATGGAGAATCAAAATAAATTGTGCAAAAATTGCTGTTGTCAGTACAAGAAAAACGCAATTCTCTCATTGTAGAAAAAGACTCGAAAAATTAATTTCTAATCAAAATTTTTTAAATTTCAGTTGAATCTTTGAATTTATAATTAAAAAAATATGTAGTGAATGATAATGCATTTTAAACAAACTCACTTTTTAGGAATTCATCATATGCATTTTGCCTTTTTTTCTCAATTTAATACAGATTCAATAAAAATTTATTTATTTAACGAAAAGAAACATTCAACATATTCGGCTATGTAATCATCAAACAGCGTAAAAAATTATCATTATTATTAGAATATTTTTGTTACAGCTAAATAATTCGCATTATATTCATAAATATATATTAAATGCTTGATTTGACTAAAAAGTAAACATACACGCAGGTATTAAAACTTCATAATCTGTAATATTAAAACTTAGCAATAAAAATCATGTTCAAAGAAATCTTTTCCTTAGACTTTTATAAAAGTTTAAAGAAAAATATTTGGTCTCGATCTACTTAAAATAATTGTTATTGAGATAAATCAAAATGGAAAGAAGAAGTTTAGATTAGAAAAAAAACATAGTTTAGCAGTACTGCAGTTATTTCTTAAAAAAAGATTTAAAATATTCGTTTGAAAACCAGAAGTTCTTTCGCTCATAAGATTTTTGTAAACTGTTCTTTCTTCGAATTCGAAAACTCGACAAATTTTTATTATTATGTGGTTTTGAATGTAAATCACATTAAAAAATTATTTTCTGTTTATCTTTATTTGTCTTAGAAATAGAAATTTTTTGATAAACAAACGAATTAGCATCTTTTCCTTTTATAACTTTTGCTATTATTTTTAATTTGAAAATGAATGTTGTGTTTTTACTTAATTTTTTACGTGCATTGTAGAAAATCTTCAGTAATTCCAGATTGTTAAACATATACATGAATAAATAATTTTCTATAGGCGCCACTTAAATTTATCAAATTCATGATCAATTAAAGCATTGTACAATTTGTAATAAAATATGTAAACCAGCATGTGGAAATCGTGTGACAATTAGTGATACCCTAGATCAGCAATTCTCAACCGGTGGTACGCAAGAGAAAAATGGTTGGTACGCAAGCCTTGTTAAAGATCAATAACCTCTCATAGAGTTTTAGCAAAATAATTCATTTTCATTTTCACAAATATTCTTTTAGCACACGCTTAATAAAATTTGTCAGCAATGATGGAGGAGTAATAGAAATGCATGTTGTATTTAATAGGACATTAAAATAAGCAGCTCTAAAGTGATAATAGAATCCCATTCATTCTTTTAGAGTTAATCGATTTATTAACATGTCTACACTTTATGTTGCCACCAATTCCAGGCTGATTTTGCTCTATTTTCAATAAGAATCATTTTAAAATCGGTTTGTTATCTCTAACAGCAGGTATTTTGTCTTCTTGTTGCTTTGTAGTCCTTACACGTCTACACGATTTGAGAATATGGTCGTTTGTTTTTAAAGAACTCATAATATATTTGGAGTTTAAGTATTTGTGAAACACTAATAAAGCAAACCTAGATTTCCAAAACGGAATAAAGGATAGGATTGGCTAAGCACAAAAGTGATGGATCTAAGACAATCTACTAGCTATCAAAATACTAAAGAAAAGAAAAAAAAATTATGGAAATCATTTAGGTTTACGTGGAAAGGAGATGAAATGGATCATTAACCTCGATGTGTTATTTCAGCTGAACTATTATCCAAACAAAGTACGAAACCATCGTTTCTTAAAATACATCTTAATCTGTGAATGCCAATTTAAATGATAAATCTTAGGAATGTGTTAAGAGAACATTATTGGAGTTCAAAATTAGTAAACAAGTAATGAAATGTTTTGTTATTTCAAGTAAAAAAGCATTGGCAGCTAGTTACCTAGTAGGCCTAAATTTGCCGAGATAGAGCAGGCTCACACTCTTGGAGAAAGCCTTATGCAGGGTTATTCAAAAAGAAAGAGCAGATTTCAAACATTTATTTCTTTCAAACTACAAAAGATAGAAACATGATTCTAACGTTAATGGATAGAGAAAAGTTTACAATTATGGTATGCATTTAATATGATCACCGTGTGTGAAAGATGAAAAGTGAATTCATCGGAAAAAATTAATCGCTCAGCAAAATTGTCGTCTTTCATATCATCTAACATACCACTGCAAAATTCGTACCTTTTGTTGTGATCGTCAGGATACAATGCTTGCAATAACTGCAGTTTGTATGGCTTCATGTGAAGCCGGTGTTTTAGAACTCGCCATACCGTTGGTTAAGGAATTGTAAGTTCTTTGCTTGCTCGCGATGTGGCTTTCTTTAGGCTCCAATCGACAAATAATACCAGAACAAACAACAGCGCCAATGAGGCCATGATTGGAGCTTTTACCCGTACTAATAATAAATTGTATTCTTTTCTCTATCCATTAACGTTAGAATCATGTTTCTATCTTTTGTAGTTTGGAAGAAATACATGTTTGCAATCTGCTCTTTCTTTTTGAATAAACCTGTATTATCGGCAGGCAGTTATATTGCTTTAACATTATTCACTGAAAAAGCGGCTAATGAAATTAATAATATTCCGTTGTCAAATTACACAGTAAGTCGATGAATTCATGAAATGGCAAATTCCATAAAAGGGACATTTATTCAAAAAATAAAATATAGTGAGTATTTTGCATTGAAATTGGCTGAAAATACTGATAAAACGAACGTTGTTTAATTACTAGTTTACATACATTTCAAAGAAGATAAACGAATTGCTGCAGATTTTTTTTTTTGTGTGTGAATCTTTTCATGATATAACAACTGCAAATGGAATTTTGAAAGTAATTGACATTTTTATGTCTAAGAATGATATTTCTTGGAATAAGTGCATTGTCGTATGCAGTGATAAAGTTCGAGCTTTAATTGCGGTGTTATTTCTCAAATAAAAAAAGTCGCACCTGAAACTAAATAATAATAACAAAATAATGAAAATTAAAAAAAAATAATAAAACAAACATAGATTTTCATAATGGAAAAATGGCTAGGATTAAGCGGAAAGGTGAGATGGTTCCATGAAAACCTATAAGCACTAGGAATATTGAAAAGAAAAACAATGTTTATAGAAAATATAATGATAAGTTATTTATCATTTGGGTTATTGCTGCATTTGTCATTTGCATCACTGTTGAAGAGTATTTATTTTGTGAATCTATTCATGATAGAGCAACTGTAAGTGAAATTTTCAAATTTACAATTTTATGCCTGAGAATAATATTCCTTGGTATAAGTGCATTGCCTTATGCAATGACGGAGTTCGAGCTTTAACATGAAAAAATTCCGGAGGGATTTCTCAAATACAGAAAGTCGCACCTGAAACTAAATTTACTCACTACTCCTGGCATCGCGAAGCTTTAGTAGGTAAAACCAGCCTCGAAATCCTAAAAATCTTTTTGAATCAAAATCCCCCCAAATTGTGAAAACTGTTATTAGAAGCCCAGCTTTAAATCCGATATTAATTACAATTTTATGCCGAGAGATGGGAAGCGGATAGAAAACCTTTTGTTACATTGCAAACTAAGGTAGTTATCCCGAGGCAAAGTATTAAATCGTTTTTTTGAACTTCTATCAGAAAATAAAATTTCCCTCGGTGATTTAAAATTTGAATTGCAAAAATGTTTATTTAGTGAATAATGGTTGACACGTTTAGCATATTTAGCTGATATTTTTGGAAAGTTAATTGAATTAAATTAGAATTACAAGGACAAAGTGTTAATTTGTTTACCATTAGAGATAAAATAAGCTCAGTTATAAAAAAAAGAGCTAATAATCAAAGAAATGGATAATAATATTTCAAACTTTTTACCACGTTTAGAAAGTTTTTTAACCGAAGCTAATTTGAAAATAGAAGAAGAATAAGCATCCGATATTAAAACTAATTTTTTTCCATTGATAAATAATTTCACCATGTATTTTCCAGAGGATTATGAAAAAGAAAGTTGGATTCAAAGCCCATTTTTTTCAAATGCACCTGAAATTTTTACTCATGAAGAAAAAAGAATATTTGATAAAAATGTTTTGTGATCGTAAGAGAAGACCTCAAAAACAACACCCTTGCTAACTTTGTTCTGAACCGATAAAAAGAATTTAATGGCATTTCAAACAAAGGTATTAAAATGTTATTCTCTGTTTGCACAACATATTTGTGTGAACAAGGATTTTCTTCCATATTATATTTGAAAAATAATACAGAACTGAATTAAAAGAGGCTCCTAATTTACGGCTAAAACTAAGTGAAATAAGACCAGATCTAAAGAAATTGATATTTGCTCAAGCGAAAAGTTTTGAATTTCAGATGAGTGAAGTTCCTGCCGTCATGATCGCTCAGTTACAGATACCGGAAATTTGGAGCCATCTATATCAAAGTGAACAAAATAACAAATATTAGTACGCTGATTAGTTTGTGTAGAAGAATTCTCTTGGTGGGCACCTGAATCCATAGAGGGAGCAGTAACGGCTTCCAAATCAGGTAGTAGCATAATTTTTTTAAAGGCTCGAAATTCGGTCTTGAACATTCGGTCTCTTCTTCTAAGGTTCCTTCGTTGTCGCGACGAGTCTGCCTCCGTTTCAGCCTCTCGAAAAAAACTGCACTGATGCCTTTCTTCACTTGGTGAGAGTCCTGAACTTATTACAGTTAGGAAACTAGGAAGCAAAGTCGCCCAGTTCCAGCAACCTTCCGAGCGACGAACCTATGCTTCTACGGGGAAATGGATCTTTCTTCTTCCAGAACTTGGCAAAATTCTCCCATTTTCAATGCAGCATTTCAAGGCTACTCCGAGAAGTCAAACAGCCCTCCGCCAAATTGCGACGTAAACAAAATTCCTCGAGCCCGCCTTGTCTGCAGGGTCCCGATTAATGCAAAAAACACATTGAACGGCCAAAATTTCCATCCCTGGCAAGAGCCCTCAGTAATACATTTACATATAGAAGAATTCAGGCAGTGAAGGCTGAAGAATATTCAAATAAAAACATATGGCAGACCGTTTGACTAAAACGTCACCTTGAAAAGGAAGGGACGCTGTTTGCCAATGCGATAAGAAAGTAGCTTTAACATATTCTAGGAATTTGAATGTTTTTCGTTGTATCAGTTTACACTTGGTGGAAAAATAATTTTAACAAATAGTACTGAAATTTAATTCTATTTATTAAACTTCTTTCATTACCATTAATCAAATTCTACACACTGAATTTTAATCCTAGTACATAAAGTTTTAATTCATTCTAATACGTATGGTGTCCTTAGAAATATTGAAATACCATAGTTACAGAGTTAGGCAGAAAAGTATTCATTTCCATTAATTAAGTTTCTTCATTGCATCAGTCGAAGTTATACCACCTAAGTCAGAAAATATGGATTTACACTTTTTCAGAAAGAGAGGTAAAAATTAAACAGAACAAAAGCAAAACTAATTACATTTACACACCAAACTAACGTAATAAAACAAAAAACTTTTAACTTTTAAAAGTTAAATAACCGTAAGAGTCAAACCAAAACAACTTCACACAATACACTGTAATAAATCCAATCAAAACTATATTAAGGCTTTCAAACAAAAATTAAAGTTAAAACCAAACTTCATCTTGAACTATAATAAGATTAATATTACCAAACTTACTTTAAAGTAAAAAATTACGGCTTAAAAAAACAGCTTACAGTAACTACTTTAAAACTGAACAATTAATTAAAAATAATATTAATTGAAATTAAATTACTGATAATCAAAATTAGGAAACAGTATTACATAACACATAAATTTTATAATATTTTGTTACTCTCATTATTGCTTCAAATGATAATTTGCACTTATCTTCTTTTAATGGTCAAATTAAAATTCTTAAAATTTTCCAGCTTACACCGTAAGATAGGGTATAAAAAATCTTTTAAAGAAATTTATTCGAGACTTTTTGCAGAAATCGCCGAAATTTTTCAATCATATGATAAAACAGAAGTACTGGAAGTAAATGACTGATTATTTACAGATGAAAAATTATTTTATTTATAAGCTGATTAATAGCGTATTATTGAGACTAAAAAAGTAAAGTAAAAAATAAAAAAAGGATTTATTTGAAATTCATAGAACATACTTATGACAAAAGGAGAAAATTAATTTATTAGAATACAGTTTAATGGCAGCAAAAGTCTAAATAATCTTCTTTACAAAACTTACCTACAGTTATTCGTCTACAATCTATTACCAATAGTTAAATGTGCATGGAAATTTTGATAAATTTATAAAGATAATGATTTTATAGTTGACACTGAAAACTAGTTACTCGATTTCTTTACTTAGATATCAATCATTCAAAATTTTGATATTTAATTAGTTGATGTGTAAGGATTTTAAGTTCACTAAAGAAACTTTAATTTATTTAAAACTTTACTATCATTTCTTATTTTCCCCTTCCGGTCAGAATTAACGCGTGATTATGTTAATTCAAATTGTTCTTACTAACGCTTAAGTATTTAAGTTGTGGCTTTTTGCCAAAAGCAGAAGGAAGGAGATAGAGCCCTCCTGCTACGAGTCTTCACGCGAGCTTGCCATCAGTTACTGCTAGCCTTTAATGCCAAAGTTTAACCCTCTTGAAAGTTGAAAACGTATTGTAGTTTTCCACAGTTTGCGTACTACAGACGTAGTAATTTAAAAGGCCAGTCTTAGTCATCTGTGTAAAATATTAAAAGTTAGCTCTTATTTAAATTTTAGTTAGTTAGTAGTCTTATATTCTTTTACGTTCAGACCACAAGTGGTTGGTCTTTGCATCTCGATGTTCGGGAATGGCAAATAAAGGGTAATTTGAACCCTTCTTATCTTTGTTGTATCTTCTACACACGTACAAACATAGCTTTTAGTAAGCTTCCTGTTCCTATTCAGGACTCCAGTCATGTTTGCAAAATCAATTAGAAGAAACAGTAGTCCTGATAGATGTTGTCCACAACAATATTCATGTACAAATGTTAATTTATTTTTATATTACATTCATTGATATATAAACTCCTCTAACTCGGTTAATCGAAATATATAGTAACTATAAATAAATATATAGACACATATTTATTGCCTATATATCGAAATATATAGGCACTAAAATAAGTTTCTACCGCCTTTTGTAACAATAAACCGAAAATTGGCATTATCTCTCAGATAGTGATACTTCCAAATATTAGAGTCGACTGCGATACCAAAGGACTCGGGTTCAAAGTCTGGAGAAGGCATGGTTGTAACCTTCCGTCCCTTCATAGGAGGCAAAGGTGGCCCCCTAATAAGTGTCTCCATAATAAAGTGACTTTAGTTGTGGCCAAGCCGAAGTCGGCTGTGGGCCTGCAATTGGGAGGGGGGAACAGTGAGTAACTGTAGAATATTTCGACAGGATTTTTTGTTACCTAAATTTTAAAATCTTATAAAACAAATTGATAATGATAGTGTACAAAACAAATAATCTGTTTACTGGAACTTCTGTTTGGAATTCAACTAAAGAGATCAACAAAATTTACCTTCCATTACTTACAACCAGAGAATACAGTAGGAGTGCAAATAATGCATAAAACAAATCAGCTTCTTCTAATCCACATTTTGTAGTAAGGTTCATCTTCAAATCCGCCTTTCGACGTAACAAGAAGTAAAAACTTGCTCACGATCAACCACTGCGTTACTCCAGGAAAAAGCTAGATTCACTGCATGGGTCTTAGTTGCCAAAGTTCTGTCGCTTTCATTTTGTTTCAGTAAAAGAAAGAGATAAGTGAAGGACAGATTCATGATAGAAAATAACGTATTGTTAAAAATAAACCTCAAAATTTTGCTAAAGAAATATTGAATAAATGTGTTCGTTTATATTAATATACGAGAGAAATTCCATTGTGCTCTAAAAATGAGTAAAAAGTGAATCTGCGTATTAGAATCTGAAAAGAAAATTGCAGGGTTATTGATAAATGACGCTACATCGTTATTATACAATTTCCACAGAACAGTACTCTATTTTGACTAACGGATCCACGCTATAGTAATATTTACTTATTACTAAAATAATCAAAAGCTGAAAACATAATATTTAGTAAAGCTTATTATTAAACTTTATTTTTAATCATTGCAATTATTTTTAAATTAATTTATATGTTATTACATATTCTGCTTTCTCTCATAAATATATGCCATTGGTTTTGAGATTATTTACAGAAAAGTGGATTCATACACTGTTTCGTGCATATTCATACATTAGGTTCGTAATGGACAGAATGAATACAAAATCGACGAAAGTTTCATGAAATTTATTTTCCAAAAGAGTAGTTCACAGGTTTGAAAGATGTCACATAAAAGCACTCGTACAATTCTTCGCAGTATGACAGAGTACAATCAGTAGATACCAATTCCAACTACTAAGGACGTTTAACACCAGGTTATGCAAATCAAAAAGCAAAAGCTCGCACGGTGATCTTTCAGTACTCCGAATTCAGAATATCCTGGGCTAAACTGAAAACTAGAGCTCTTACCGGGCTTACATATTTTTCCCCTTCAGCCGAAAAATTTCCAGTACCTTCGATTTCTTGAAATTGCTGAAATGCATACGCAGTTACAGTTAGATAGAGCTGGATATAGTTACAGTTGCAGAGGCATCGAAACTAGTTACAGTTACACAGGTATCGGGCCCAAATATCGCCAGATGGACGGCAAACAGCTTAGGGACTCTTTCCGAATTCTCGCCAAATTTGGCGACAAAAACTAGTTCCCAAAACCTTTGCCGTCTTAGCGCTATCTCCTCATATTTAAATCGATATTCTTGAAAATAGTCTAAGAAAATATATGCATATTTTTTCATTTTCTTTCGGAGGAGATGAAAGAATAAAAATGTAGAAATGATTCATAGTAGAAAATAACGTGTTATTTAAAATAAACCTTAAATTTTTTACTAAAGAAAAACTGAATAAACCTTTCGTTTCCATAAATATTATAATCCAAATTTCTTTGTTCCTAAAAACGTAAATGTGTATTGATCGGATCTGCATATTGTAATCTATAAGGAAGAAAAGGAATAGTAATAAGTATCTGCACATATTTATTATACAATAACATATTTAGTAATAAAAAATTCAAAGGATGTGATAAATAGTTTTATAATAATATTTATATTGTTTAATAAGTACAAAGTTCAGTATAGTATTCATTAAAGCTAATTATTAAATTCCTTTTTTAAAATTTGGAATAATTTTTCTTTCATGTGTTTATAATATATAACATATGAAAGAGAAATTTCACCAGTACTTTTCTCTTATAAATATATTACATTGTCTCTGAAATTATCTACAAGAAATTAGATATAATAAAATGAATAATAAAAGTAAAAAATTTCTGCATTTGAGCTGCAGAGGAATGAATTTAAAAATTGTTTAATTTTCTTTTTTAAAGAGTATCCTATTCTAGGAATATTATTTAAGATTTTTAGACAATTAGTTAGTAGCGGTATATGTCTCACGGAAGAAAGATATATTTATTCGACACTGATTAAGTATTCATGTTTAATATTTTAATACTTACCTTGAAAAGTTATATTTGAAGCATTAAGCAAAGAATGATGAATAGTTTTTTTTTTGTTGTTGTAAATCCTACTGCATATTTTTAGCAATTTAATTACTTTTCCTATTACCTTTATTAAAGAATCAAATTCACAAAATGTTTTTTATCTTAAATAATATAAATAGCAATATCAAATAATAACGCATTCTCTTTCCCGATCGCCTAGTCGCACTTTTAATTCCCAAGCCAATTCTGCTTTCAGCTCGCAGCTGTGTTAGCTCATGAGCTGCTTTTAACTTTATTTTTTCATTATATACATCTTTACAATTAATTAACTGCTCTGCACGTTTACTCAGCTATAATGTACTATCCTTATTTTTAACCTAATATTACTATGTAGTTTTTAATAAGATCTCTGTTCTTTGTGACTAGACGGTTGAATTACCATAACATAATTCGTAATGCCTACTGCTAGATTCAATGAAAATAATAAGAATCATGTAAACGAATTTGCCAAAAGAATTGATATTAAACTTCAAACTCTTTATTCAAGAATTAATTTAGAAAGCTCATGCTTTTAATTAGTTTTTCCGGAAGCTATTTTGTAGCTGAAACATATATTTTCAAGTAACATGTTTCATTGATATATGCATATACATATTTACACTGTGCAGCGAACATTTATAAATAACTCTTAAAAGGGATTATATGAATCATAAATTTTGAGATCATTTCCGAATATCTTTTCATTTCGACCTGCTAATTAATATAGTGTATTAATATCATTAAATATTAATCAAAGATGGAAACATGAAATTTCCATTTACTTTGCATTTTTTGCCTTTCTTCAAGCGAGATTAGTACTACATTTCAAGCAATCTTTCATTTGCTTATGAATTGAAACCAGCAGCTTTCTCAATAACCAGTACTTTATTGTCGTTATTTCAATAATCTAACGCTATATTTCTAAGCTCGCGTAATATTTCCGCGAAATAAAAAAATTATGATTAATATTTGTTATTTACTCATAGTACAATAATTGTTATTTAGTTACATTACAGTAATTTTTAATCCTAATTATTATTCTATAGTTACAGCGAAATAATTTTTATTCGTGAGCGAAGATTTGTTTTCACTTAAGATTGATACACTAGGACATCTGGATCTTTTTTTTTCTTTTTTTTCATTTTTCACACTTTGTACTTTCAAAATCCACATTTCTAAACATTTCTTAAGTTTCATTTGTCTAAAACACATAACAAAACAGTTAACATGCCTTCAATTTGTGAATAAAAATTTGTTGCAACTTATCTCTCTTCTTTGTTGTAGAGTCAGATCAAGTACCTCCACAAATCTTAACAAGGCAAGAGACCTCCGTTGCGCCTATCCGTGGTTGTGTTCCCTTACGCACTGAGGACTTTATAGCACATAGAACGTATATACTAATTTCCAATCCGATTTTGCAGGATAATCTTGCCTCAGTGACAGATAGAAACGTCTTCAGTTCTCTTTCCTTTCCACCAAACTCTCGAGAGGATTTTTGGAGACTGTATTTTAAAAACGTCCACTGGAAATACATAGGAGAAAAAAACGCAAGGAAAAAATAACGTCGAGCAAAACATCGATGAAGAAAGGAAGTAAGAAGAATATATCGCAGTTCTAAAAACACCGTGGTAAAAACTATGTAAAATAAAGCGGTTCAAAATATTTGCAGTTTAAAACATCGTTGTTGAAAATATCGTGGTAAAAAATAAAACACCTACAAATCATCGCATGAGGAATGATATGGAAAAGTAAGAAGAACAGAAATATTTTTAAATTCGAGTCATCCGAATGACAGATGTAAAAGCGAACTAGTTTCCTTTGATGAAGGAAGGAAGGATAAGAAATAACTGAGCGATAAAATCCTTAAATTCTGGTAGTTCGAACCAGCGAATGAGCTAGATGCATGAGATTTTAGTGGCTTTTCTAATGCATATTGTCGATATAAGCCATTTTCTGAGAAAGTCCTCAACAAAGGTATTGCCCCGCTCATGCAGATAGCGCTAATGTGCTTTGCCCCAATTCAATAAATCCGAATCCCCTACTGAAATATTATGCAGCTGATATCTTTCATCGTAATTAACAAATGAGTATTCAAACGATTAACAGTATACTGTACATGAAATGCTAATGACACTTTATAAAGACGAATAAACTGATAAAAAAGTAATTTTCACAAAACGAATATAAGATCATAAAAGGTGTTAGAAAATAAACTGATAACTTGATAATAAACTAAAAAAAAATAATAGGTAACCACAAGCAGTTCCTTATCCTTCCTTCCTTCATCAAAGGAAACTAGTTCGCTTTTACATCTGTCATTCGGATGACTCGAATTTAAAAATATTTCTGTTCTTCTTATTTTTCCCAATCATTCCTCATACGATGAGGATCACAAGCAGTTCCCTTTTCCGTTTCGTAATCTTTCTCTAGATTATATGTTTCATGAAAAAATACAATAAAATTTTAAAAAAGAACCTAGTTAATTATTGGTATATATTATCTCACTACGTAAGCTTAAAATTCCTTTAATTCATGCAAGTATAATTAATGTTTTACTCATTTTCATGTTTTGAATGCTTAAGTTTCCTTCTTAATTTTTCTGCAAAAATTTGTGAGTAAATTCAAAAGCATGTCTCTCATGTTAACCTCATGCAGTGATTTGTAGGTGTATTATATTTTACCACGATATTTTCGACGGCGAGGTTATTTTTTTGAACTGCGAAATTTTTGAACCGCTTTGTTTTCAAAGACGATGTTTTGTACCACGATATTTTAGAACTGCGATTTTTCGCCGTGCTTTCTTTTCTCCCATGATGCTTTGTTTGACGACAGTTTCGCCTTACGTTCTTTTCTCCGCGTTATATTCGCCCGCGATATTTTCCCCTGTAACCATTTAAGTGCTCCCTTCCTGTGAAAACACTAGACTGATATCCATGCCTTTCCTAGGTTTGAACTTGAACCTAAGACTATAGCAGCCGGTTTTTTTCCCACTGTGGTAACAAGGCAGCACATAAAAACATAGTTCTTATGGTGAAAATGCATCTAAATCTCTCAATCTCGTGAACCTATCCCTCACCTCAGAAAATTTTAGTACTTCATTGTAGTAGGTTTTAAAATCTGCAGAGAAGTTTCGAAAATAGCTGCAAATTAGCGGGCAAAAAACTGGAAATGTATTTGATACAAATTTAAAACATATATATCATTTATGTTATTAGCATCACTATAATCTTTTCTCATTACAAAATTTTAGAAAGCTTACTTGAAAATTGTTATGGAATTTTACTTGACAAAACTGTCTGTACACAAAAATTAACTAAATGGCTGTTGTTATTAGCAGAACTTATGGATTTTGCATAAAAATCTTCTATCACCAAGAAGTTCTGAGGAGGACATACATATATGCCGTAAAAATTTGCCGTTTCCTGCTGCCACGGTTTTTAAAAATAAATGGATAAAGTCAATGGATTTCTCCTTGGTTCATTTGAACTATGGTATGCCTGAAAAAAGAAACACACTGCTTCTCATGGCTCATCTATGCAGCCATGATGATAAATTTAAGATTCCTGAAAAAATAGGATTGTGCCCAAGGAATTTATTTTATCATTTCCACAACTAAGAAATGCTATTCTATTTAGAATATTTTAATTTGTTTTTTCCCTTCCTTGTTTCTTTCTTGTTTTTTTTTCCGAAAGGCAATTAGGGAGTATAAGAAAAGCTTTATATATTACTAAGAAATTTCTTAGAGGGTTATTTCAGACGTTAGAACAGAATCTGCATGCAGAATATTTATAAATTTGAAGAAGGAATGACAAATCAACACATTTATTAAACACTGCTTTCCTAGTTTCTTCACTAATTTATTTGTAGTTTAAAAGCAAATTTTAGAGATGAGCTATGAAGTTATATAGAAAACTGACAAGTTAGTATTAGAAAGTAATTTAAAAAAATGGGAGATTTCAACTCAAGAAGTGGTCTGTTTTTAGAAAAAGCGTAAATAAGTTATCAATGTTTATGGCTCCAAATTAATAAAAAGCAACCGTTTGTGTTACTTTAAGAATAACTCTTGATCAGAAAACATAATATAAATTAGGAATTTGTGATCAACAATTAGTGAAAGAGAATTGCCCATTAAACTAAGCTGAGATTGCTCAATAAATTTATTTATGGTTGTTTTCAAATCCTTACTTTTTAGCGTTAATGAGTTGAAAGTGCCGCTTTTTACTAAGTACGAAAATTTAAAATATGAGTAAAAGAAATAGTAAAACGAGATACTTAATATCTTCGACTGAGGCAAAATCTACAATGTAAATTGAAAATGTAATCTTTGAAAATGCACGCCAAGAAGGAGTGACCAGAAAGTGCTGAAACTCGGCAAACAGAGAGGGATAACAACGAACAATAAGTCATCTTTATTTAAAAATGATATTCATAATACAGAACGAGAACAGCATCGACTTAGTATATTGTAGGACCATCTTGGACGGCAATACACGAAAGCAATATATCTGGGTACAGAGTCATTGAGATGGTGTCCTGAGGAATGGGTCTCTATTCCCTGTCAAACATTCGCCACAGTTCGTCTTCTGAATGCGTCAGTGGCAGGATCTGCAAATGGCGTCCAATCACATCCCAAATGTTTTCGATTCGTGAGGCATCAGGAGAGAAAAGTGGCCAGGGAAGCATCTGTACGCCTTTCAGAGCCCGTTGGCTGATGCCAGCTGTGTATGGTAGGTCGTTATTCTACTGATAAAGGGCACTGGGCACTTCTGAAAGTAGGGGAGTGTTACTGTCCGCAGCACATCATCTACGTTAACGTTGGGTACTCATATTGCTCTGAATTCAATCTAAAGGTGATTTGGAATCGTATGCAATTGCGCCCCAAACCATGATGCCCCGTTCTCGTGTGCTGGAGCGTGCCACAATTTCTGCCGAATTAGATCTGTCTCCCCATCGACGCCACACTAATCTGCGGCGAATATCATTGGAGAAACAGGAGCGTGACTCATCTGAGAAAACGATCCTATGCCATTGCGTCGTCCACATCACTCCACGCTGGCACCATTGCAAACATTCCATTTGTGATGTGGGATCAATGTCAGCATTCTTAACGAACGTCAAGATTGCAAGCCTCTAGCTCCCAATCAACGGCAAATGCTTCTGGTCGATATGGGAACATCCAAGGTTGTCTTGAACAAGCTGCAGAATGGAGATAGTAGTGGCTTGGGAGTGAGCAACCGCTTATCGGAGGATACGTCGATCCAAGTGTACTGACATTATTCTGGCTGCACCGGCACCCCTCAAACTTGCCACATTTCCTTGTTTCAAAACTAGGCTTACGTCCGATCACAATGCCCCTCGTAAAATCGTTTGTCTCTTGAAACTGCCTCCGTTGATGACGGTCTGGAATTTTCTGCCATTGTAAGAACACATTTTCTATGATAATTTCCCTAGCAGAAATAACGGCGCGAAAATTGAATATTCTACAGAACCCTTCCTTTATATCTTCTTCAACGAGCTCTGAAGAACTGCGCATTTCACATCAAATGCATAACTCGGTGACTATGTCTACCGTGAAGTTTGCATACTTTTCGGGGCATTTCTTCTTGGTGTTGCATTTTCAATGTCGGCTAGTGTATAAAGAAAGCTTTTAAATCTAATCCAGAAATGAGTCTGTTTTGTGGAGATTTTTTAATCAGTTTAATATTTGTAGAGAAAAATTTTATGGTGTAACAAATGTAAGCTCGAGTACATTTCTTTGGAATAGATGTGTGACGTTCCATTCAACAACAACAAAAAAAACTTTTAATGAGATTTTAGCAAAATCAAGCAATTACCAAAATTCATATCTTCAACCTTACGTTTACTTTTCATCGATAAATAATATATAGACTGTTTAAGTAACTTGCTTTTATGTTAGAGCTTCAAAAATACTGAATCTAAAGAAAATCGAAACTGTACACAGAATTTGTTGTAGAAATATACTATACGTTCTCAAACTTCGCTTAATGAAGAAACATGTTAGAGCAACTCTTTAGTTTTAAGCAGTTGTCGTTATTGCTTACGTACCACTGGAAATTTAAATTTCTATACTTGTTTCACTAAAACTGGCAATTGTTTTGTAATTAAAAATACATTTTACAATTCACGTAATTTGCACTTATCAAAGTTCTTTTTTTATTTTTATATATCTTTAGGAAACAAACTTAAATTTATAATCTTTTCTTTAGATGCAGTTGGAAAAAATAACCTTTGTTAATATCTAATGTCCGATTATGTAATGCAGTTAAACTTTAGAATTAACATTTAAATAGTCTTTTACTTGCCATTCTGTGCCTTTTAAAATGTAAATTAACCAAATCTAAAAACAACTGTCTTTAGTCTTTACCCTCAGAATTTATCATTATTTCAGTCCACCAATTAAACTCTTATTTTTTGGCCACAATTATTTTTGTACGCATTTAAACAGATCTAGAAACTACTAAACAAAATTCGTTGTCCATTTATCTCTCAGTAAATTCATTTCAAGTGATTACAATATATATATATGTAAAATAAAAAATATGTAAATAAAAATTATAGTTTAAACTAACCCCTAATTCCCTTTAATTCTCTCTCTCTGTTTTAAAAATGGTAATAACTTCTGGATTGCTGCATTTCTAGATCATTCCTTTTTGCATGGCCTGCGCAGAGCTGATGGCGTAATAACTGGGAACTGAAACATTTAACTCGAACAAAACGTTTCTCTTCGTGTGCTTCCATATATTCTAACTAGGTACTTCAGCTTCTTTCTGTGCGCTGCATGGTCACTGTTTCGTTGTGCCCGCTCTCTATCGCAATACTTTCCAAAATATAAATGTTTTTGAATAGGCACGACTAGAGTGCCAAGTAATTGTGGCCACAAACGCCAACAGGAAAATAAAAATGGAATTAAACCCGCCTTGGCTGCCAAGTTTCTTTACCTTATATAGCTATTATGCATCGAAGCTGCTCCATTCTTTCCTTGCATTTGTTATTAAAAAAAAAATATATATATATATGTGTGTGTGTGTGTGTGTGTGTGTTATTATGTTATTTCTTTGGTATTATTCTGATAAGGCATTTCAATCAATAGTCATTCCTAAAAAACCACTAATTTTAGTAGTAGAGAAAAAAAGAATCGATATCCAATTCAAACAGAGTAAGATTATATTTTCCATGGTAATACGGATTCTTCTCAAATATTGAACTTTTAATGACCTCTATTAGCGTTTTTTGTTTAGTGAAATAAGAAAAAGGAATTGCATATTTATTATAGCTCGATATTATTAAAGCATATTTATTATAGGATTATTACAACGATAAGAAATAATAAACAAGTTAAAAAATGAGCAAGATCTATTTTAATGCTTCTGTTTAAATATGGGCACGCTAAGCAAGACAAGAATATTACTTTGTGTAATGGGTGCAAATCCTTGCAACAGAAATCAATAGTCTTAGCATGAGTCCAAAAAACAGTAAAACAGTTAGGCTATGTAGTAAATGGAAATTAATGTCTAGAAAAACTATGCTCTACAGGATGATATAGTGACTCATTAATTTAGAGCTTTTTCAAAATCATTATAAATTCAGATATTTGTCTTTATTCTATTTAGTCTAATCTTATTTGAGATAATTTTACTCTTTCAGGACCAGGTATATACATATGAGAAGAGTTTAGAAATTTCAAAATTAAAATTATTCATTATTAAAGTCGCGCAGTATGCTGGGAAATTAATTAAATAGTTAAGAGAAAATTTATTTACTTTGTTGTTAATTGAGCTCGTTGTTTTTTCATAATCACCCTGTTATGATTCAGAAACGTGACTATGTTAAAAATGTTTCCAGGAAATTCACGAAAGAATTTTCAACTTTCATTATATTAGTGCTATGAAATTTCATTATGTTTTTTATTCAATTTTATTTGTAATCTTACTTTAGATAATGTTTTGTCTTTTTTGTTTAATTATTGCTCTAAATTGTCACTTAATTATTCTTGAAGTCTATTTTATACTGCTTTACAATACGATCATTTGGTTTTATTTTATAATGAGTAAATACGTATGAATTATAAAATAATTCCGTGAAAATTTAATAGAAATATTTTGACTTTATGTAGATTACAATACTTAGGTTTTAAGAAAGACCTAGACCTTCCAAAGACAAGAACCGTGAATATTTTAAATTATTTTATGAAAAAAAATACTCCAAATTCAGGATAATTTTTTACACTATTTGGAGAAAACGCTTGAAGATCATTAAAAAGTTTATATTTTAGGGTTTCTCAAATTAGAATCGATATTTAGGTTACATATTATATAACATTCCTTTGTAATATTTCCAAATAACATTTCTTTTTTGGGTTGTTTTAGATGTTAATATATGAGAAACTTCACGACTCAAACGACGGGGCATAGTTAAATCTAAATGCTGCGTCGTTGAAGACATTAATTTTTCTTCTGATAAGTACATATTGTATAATATATCGTACAAAACGTATCTTCATTGCTAACACTAACGCATTTTTTCCAAAAATTATTTTTTATCACGAGGCTTTTTGTTTTTTAAGGGAGACTATGTAAAATATAAAATATGGAAGAAAATTACTAACAAATTTCTAAATAGATTTTGCAATATCCATTTTAATTCCAGATTTAATTTGGTTATAACTTTTTCTAATACTCTGTACTGCATCACTCACATTATTATTTGATCTGAAATGATCCGCAGTTCTGTAGAGCTCTTTTGCAAACACCATTTAAAAATTGAAACAAAAGAGCTGAGTTTTATAAATAACCTCCAGCTTCTCCCCTGCTTTCACTTCGCAAGCACGTAAATAACGGCTTTGCAGCTTCCATCTATTATTTTAATTCTTTGACGTGTGTATATAAAATTGTGGGGTGCTTATAACACCCATAGTGTTATGAAAATCTAGAATAGATGCCCTACGAAAATTTTTATGTGTGATTGAATATATGGACAAGAATGTCCGGAAATAAATTATTTTCTGAACTCGGGACGATTGTCTGTAAGACACTGTCTTCATCTATATTATGTAAAATTTAGGAAGAAAAAAAAAATTTCAGAATTAAACACCGAAATAAAGCATCATATTGAATTAAGAAATTCTGTGGACCTAGAAAATTAACAAAGACCTTGCCAAACTTAGGCCACTCATTCCGGCAGAAATTAGAAAGAACAGATCGCTCTTTATTTAGTTGAATAGTGAACATGTATAAATTATGGACAGAACATATCGCTTGTCATAATTTTTCACATTAAACAGTCAGTATTTACGCATTTTTATATAAGTCTCACTTTTCTTGATCCAAATTCTTGTAAAAGTTACATAAAAACGTTGTGTAAAACTTCAAAATGACAATTGTAAAGTTTTTTTTTACCGTACTCAGAGGTTAATAAATTTACCTTAATTCTTAGCAACTTATAATCTATATTTAAGTCACTTACACCACTTAAATTTAAGACCGAAGATGATAGAATAATTGCGTTGTGTTTTTCATTTCCGGGATCGTGCATCAGTAAATAATCATGTTTAGAAATGCAAATAATAAGCAAAGCATATAACCAATAACTATCTCTTTTTATTGTATTTAAACTTAAGTTCTATTAATTTAACTTTTAGTAACTGAATATAACAGAAGACATACTGAGTTACTATTTAACATGAAAACTATTAAGGTACTAGAAGCAGGTACGGTATATATGTTTTACTTTGCAATGGATTCAGCATTAGCTTAACAACAGGATACAAATAAGTTCCACCTAATATTTCACTCGGTTATAGATTTACCTTTCAGTTCCAGGTTAATTAATAAGTAACACATAAAAATGCATACGTTAGAAAAAGATATTTTACACAAGAAAGCAACATTCTTCCTACTTAGAACAGTTCGTTAATTCATTCAGTATTTCAACTTCGCTAATAATTAAATTTTCACTGCTTATTGCTAGTGAAACCTAATGAAAGAATTCAGGAGAGGAGTGAATTTCGCTGTGCCATCTTTCAGAAAATGACACAATTCCATAGAACATTCAAGAAAGAAAATTGGATTGTTCTGGTTGCTTTGAATAGATTGGATACGTGATGAATTTAGAGGGGTTAACGTTTCACTCGCGAGGAAAGGTCATTGCTTTGGCGATTTAAGTTTCCGGTTTGGCTCCGGGCGGCGTGTGCACAGTTAGCCTGTTTTTGTGATTTGGGTGGAAAAAGTAGAAATTTGGTATCTAATGAGGGAGCTAAAATCTAGTTTTGCGGAAGACTGTGTTTTTTCGTCGAATATGTCGAATAAGAATAGTTAAGAATAGTTAAGAATTTAAGGTAAACTGCCTAGATTCAAGAAATGTATATGTATAAAAAACCTTATCTAGACGATCCAAGGCGGTAGGCGACATTTTTAGTCGGGATGAGACTCAAATGGTCGAAAAATCAACTACTCAAAATGTCGAAAGAAAGACTGAAGCCGGTAGTTCAGCTGCAGAGGAAAAACAACCCCACAGGAGTTTCGCTTCTCCTAAAAGAAGCATAGACTGGAACACTGGGAAACAGAAAACTCAAGATTTCCACTTCGATATGGAAATGGCAAGATGCAGTTCTTGGTCTGACATGCCGAGACACTTCGGGAGGAACGCGCGCGTAACGCAGGTATGAAGAATAAGATGGTCAATTAGCCCAGTTAAACTACCGGTATATTTTTTCATTGATTTTGAAGGAAAATACTCGAAAAACGTCTCTATTCGGATATTAGCACATATCAGAACGATGCTTCATGACTAAATCTGCTCTCATCTGTAAAGAGTACTAGTCCGCATTCATTGTCTCTCCAATTCCGGTGTTCCCGGCACTACAGAGAAGGCCTTCTGCGATGGGCAGGCGATAGAGGTACACACCGTACAGGGCGTCGTACAAACAGACCACCACCGTGCAGTCTTCTGGCCACGGTAAAACGCGATATCAGTCGTCTAGTCGCCTGTGTCGTGTGTCTAGCGATTTCTCCCGCTGTCTGCCGCCTGTTTCTTCTGGCCTGTAAGGCAATATACCGGTCATCTGCGGGTGTGGTTCCTCGTGGACGACCACTACTAAACCCCCGGATAGCTGTTCCTGTAGTTTGAAATTGTCTCCAAAGTCGTGAAACGATGCTGTGAGCAATTCCGAACTCTGCAGCCACACTTGTCACATTGCGGCCTTCCTCCAACTTCCCAATGATTCGACCTCGGGTAAAAGCATCCAGATGTCGTCTAACATATTGATTATTCGCCATTTCTCTCTGAGGCAGCAAATCGGTGTGATTCTAACTGCGATACGGCGTGCAATCTCTTTGCCAGAAATACTGATCTTACACCGACAACATGCATTATATTACTCAGACACTCCCCCATAACGTCTACCTGCATATCTGCGCATGTGCTACCGTACATCACCTTACTTAATCTCCTGATTGGTCTTTCTGTCCGCTGTGCCTCTTCGTTCAGCTAATATGCTAATTTTTCGACTTCGTCCTTAATTTTTGGACACCAGTGTATGTGTTCACATGCTTTTTATTTAATTTTTCTACCTGATCAATATTCCGTTGGCTTAATGTATGTGAATACAAATAATTTTTTGTCTCATGCAATTTCTTTTTTCTTAAAAATGCTGATTTTCATTACCAATTGTTAACAGAATAGTGTAGCTATAATACATATAGATAACCGAACAAGTCTCGAGACAGTCTTTGGCGTTAAATCAATATAAATTATTATTATGGAAGGTTTCCTATTTTATTACTTTTCAAATTGTTGCTACCAAATATTATCGCACTTTAATATTTATAAAGAAATTAAATAGCGAAGATTATATATGAATGTATGCATATTTCTCCTATTGTGAAAAAAACAACAGTACATATAGCCGTCACATTTTCAGTAACGTAGTCCTCCACCTACATATGGGCAACTGGAAATTGAATTTAGAATTTGTTTTATTATCTATTTCAGATTTTATAAAACTTTAACGAATGTTTGATTAACAAACTCAACGATTTCAAAGCAAACTGTGGCAGCACAGTAAGGAATAAAACGTTTTTATCTTCGGCGCTCCAGGCTGTCTAGCGGAAATTCTAAAGATATGAGTTTTTTAAATGTTTCGTAATTAAGCTGAGATAGAATATGGTGTGGCGTAAGGGCCAAGAACGTGATATTTAGTAAATAAAGTAAACTCACAAACCGATAATAATGAAAAGACAAAAGAAATTTTGTGAAGCCATCTTAGTAAGAAAATTGAATACTGATATGATGAACTGGGAAAAGACTGAAAAAAAAAAACGAAAATGTATGCCAATGAATGTCCACTGCATTGGAAATTCTGAAAGTATTCTGCTATGCTGCTCTTTAAATTTTTGCAATTTGCCCGTGGAATTGTATATGGCGTAAGTGCAAAGAAAATTATGCTTAATAATAAAGTTAAAATGACAAAAAAAAAACCTAAAATCTGAAAGGTTTCACATTTTGTAATTGATTTATTTATTATTTCTTATGTTCTTTTTCTGTGCGAGCAGAAGATGTGTCAAACAAAGATTGTATTAAGAGCTTTTTGAATTACGTTTCAAATAATGCAAAGGATTATCAACAGCATAATTTTTGCAACAAAATATTAAATACATAAACAAGCTTGCAGCATTTTTATGTGACAAAGGTTTCATTTTTTATTTCTATTCATATTTATTTCGTAATAATATTTATTTATTGTGTGTCTAAATACTGACTCAGCTTTAATAATCAAAATCCGATTTAACAATTTCCCAACAAAATCTTACTAAAAGACAATAAACACTTTGTAAGGTCAGATGTCTACCTTTAGTGTGAAATCTGGAGAGTAATGACTGCACAGAAGAAGGTCTCAAACTACCCTTTATTATACTCTTTAATTATTTACAACACGACGCTAACAAACTACGCCATTGCTTAAGCGGTAACTGAAACAGTAAGAACTAAAATCAAAATTTGAAGATATTAACAAGTAGTAGAAGTACGCTACAGGGCTCAGACTATCCTGTTTCCTAACAGAGCGTTGACGATTTCGTAGCAGCAAGATAAAAGCTGTTACGCCACGTTTAAGCAGCAATAGCTAGTTTAAGCAGCAAGCTAAACCGAAGCTTGCGCTACAACAAAAGCAGAGTTCTCCCAGACTCTCTAACTTTCCTTTCTAGGAATTTGGTACTTACACTTTTTCTCCCACTGGTTGAATTTGCATTAATTCACGCGCGCTACCAAATTTAAATATTCTGTCACCGACAATTAGTGGAATGAAGGCTTATAGGAAAGGAACTTAAAGTTAAATTAAACTGGTTATTTAAAATAAATATAAATCACTACAACTCTTTTACAGAAAGATTAGTCATTGAATCTCTAAGGCTATAAAATGATTATTTTATTATTTCGTTTTGAATACAAAATAACTGAAACTGGAAACTACTTTTGTAGAATAATTTAGCTATGAATGTTTTGAAGTACTTAATTTTGGACTAATTGATATTTAAGTGTAATAAAAAATACTTTAATATTTTAAAAGGAAATCCAAAATTTTCTCCTTTAATATTTTATTTAAATGATTCATTTAAAGCTCGTTGCTCCCATTTGGATATATTTAAAAAATTATTAAATAAATTAAAATTCAAATTAAAAATTTACAGTTACATTGATCTCTTCATTTCTTATTGTTGCATAGTAACCATAAGAGGAATATCTGAGAGTATCTGTGCGAAACAAATAGGTTAAGGACATCACAGCTCCACACACTTTCAGTGGAATCTAAGGACGATTCCTCGGGAACTATTAAATGAGATAAAAAAGTCTGGAGTATGAGTTTAGGAGGTTAAAGCCATATAGTAACTAGGCCTGAGGGGCCTAGATAGGATGTCCTAAGGATGTAACAATAAGTGATATAAATTAATCAAGCATTTTGAAAAAAAATCTTTTGCAACTCACTTTTTTAGAAACACTAGCGACGCCAAGGCACCCGCCAACCACGGCCAAAAGCAAATACCATAATTCTTTTGTTCAATTGTTTACTTTTAATTTTTGACGTTCTCTTTTTTGCTTGTATATATCTTTAATGTACCCGACGTTTCATATAATGTTTGTTAAAACTGAATAACCATGATTTCTATATGAATATGCATTTATATTTTTAATGGATACACGCTAGAACATCTCTCACAATAAGTTTAATTTCGGAGATTAAACCGGCGCTCTGGACACATGAATGAAAGGCAACCGATATAGTAAATTTGCTAAAAAGAATACCGAAACAAAAAGGATAATAAATAAAGATACGCTACCTTTTTTATACGTTCTGAATTAATTTCCTTTATCTTTATCTTCAATAAGTACTCAGGAGGATGTGTGTAGGAGTTTATGGGGATAATCTGGGATGTTCTGAAACATCGTCGGGATGCTATGCGGATATACAATTTAGATTAGGATGCTTTTGCGCTATGATTTATTTAAAATGCGATTTATTACAAATTTGTAACATTTAAGTTGAATAAAAGAAAAATTAAATGTCAATGAAACCAACAAAGATAGAGAACAATGAAGGCACGGATTAATTTTCTGAGATTACTTTAAGTAGTAAGCTTTAATTTTTTCTTTGGTTTAGAAACAGACTGATGTATTTAACTCTTTCGTTGTACCAACACTCTGATGACGATGCAGCGAAAGATATAAATTTCTTCTCTTTTTCTTTTTCATCTTTGGTTTGGACATTTTTTAGCTTTCCATTCAGCTTGCCACTGTGCTTCTGCTTTTTAATTTTTGCAGATGGCTTGCTCCGAATTAAATATGGACAGATTTTAAATGCGTTTTGGATGTGTTAGTTTAATTTATTTTGCATTATTACCACCACACTTTGTTGCTTTCAATGCTCAATTGAATGAAGTTTTCAAATGGTTTTCACTTTGTAATTATTCATTTAAATATATACATGAGAAATTTAGAGCCACATCCACAAAGACACGAAAGAAATGAAATTCAAAACCAGTAAATTTCAAATTCCCTATAAAATTATGAAAAAAACAAGCAGTAGTATTCAAACCAGAAGAGTTGCAGATATGGGAAATGCAAAATTACAGGACGCAGAGGAAAGCCTTTAATGAAGTACACAAAAACACATCAGTAATCAAAAATTTCCAATGTCAAATAAAGTAAAAGTAATTAATGAGACACCCTTTTACTGAATTTAAGATTGATATTAAAATGCAGTAATACGAACTATACATAAAACGTAACAGAGAACATTGAAATCAAACTTACCAAAAGTGAAACAAAGACCAAAAGAACGAGATTCAGAATTAGACGCTTAGGGCAATTTTCAGCAGCATATTGTACGAAAAAATATTGGAACGATTTCGCTATAAAATAAAGATACTTTGATACTATATACATAAATAGATAAATAGATAGATAAGTGCCTAAAGAAAAAAAATAAAAGCAGAAATAATGTGTAAAAATATTTGCAAAAGTGCAATGCACGGCAAAATGGAACAAATTGTACTTAAACTATGGATGTGTCTGTGGGGAAGTAAAACCTTCTACCACATATAAATAACATAAAAAGTAGATAATTAAAAAAATCCACCTTTTCCCTAAAATTAAAATTAATATGCCGGAAACCGTGTGCAAAATATAAACAAAATAAACAGAAAGCAAAATGTAATCAATGGCTGTTGAAACTGCAGCGTCTCATCCAAGTGTATTTGTCATACATACATATATACTCAGACTTACAGATGTAAAGGGCAACCTTAAGTAGTATAAATCTGTTTCTAGAGCCATGCGATTAAATAATCCATGAACTAGCTAAAATAACTTTGTCTCTAATTCCCATATTTAACTACAAGTAAAAAACGTATTTTGTTATGTATTATTTGTTCTTTTCAGATTTTGTATGCATATGAAAATATTAGTATATACTGGATGATTTCGAAACAAAGAAATATTCGATAATTATTTTAGATTATAAGGTTATTTATTATTGAAAAGCACCTGTCCGTATTTAGGTAAGTTTCTTCTCTATATTATCTATTCGAAATATGAGCAACAAAATATTGTCTTCAGAAATGCCAATTAATTTTTCAATATTCAATACATGCATTAGATGCAGAAGGAAGATGCTGTTGAAAGGAAAATTAAATTTTTACAACTGTTTGCTTTTCAGCTCAGCATTTTAGCATTTCTATGATTTATTTAAAGCTGTTTATCAATGATTCTCGGCATTTCAAGAAATATATCAGTTAGAAATTACATCACAAGGGCAATACTTTTCTGAAGATCGGAATGTTTTAAATATTATGTAAAATTTTAACCTGCTTATCATGCATAGATTTGTTTATTATTAGTCCAAAGAGCCAATTTACCTTGAAGGACTGTTAATTTCGTTTTGGCATTTTGCGTTGGTTCACTATAAATGTCGGTTCACTTTTCAAATCGTTGCCACCATATATTACAGCCCTGTGTTATATTTAAAGAAATTAAATAAGAAAGAATCTCCATGAATATTGCTTATCGTATTGGGATTACAACAGATTGGTTTTGCATATTCATAAATAATGTAAACTTATTCAATTAATCACATTTATTTACAATTACTCAGCGAAAGAAAAGAGCATGTTACCAAAACATTTCACGCAGCGTTTCTGCATGCTAGCCATAACCACACAGCCACAAGGAAGAGTAACACACAATAATCAGTTCACTTCGCTTTGGAGAAACGTCTAGGGTTTAGTTGTAGCACTGCTATACATAAAAAAGACAAACATTTAACATTTAATTTAAAAGTTCATTGCATGGTTGCTGCAGGATAATACAACGGTACCTAGAGCCATAAAAGTTTGAATAACGTAATCTTCTACCTACTGTGGTCACCTGGAAGATTATTATAGATTTCATATTTTGTAACACTTTAAGGAAGTTTTGATTAACAAACTTAACGATATGAAAGCGAGTGATGGCAATACTACGAAAAAAAAAACATTTTTATCGAGACTGTGTATCAGGAATTCTAAAGGTTTGGTCATTTTAAAATCATTTTGCGATATTGCTGTGAAATTGAATTTTATGGTTTTAGTGCAAAGAATATGATGTTTAATAAATAAAGGTAACACACAAAACGTCACAAAAACGTCGCTTTGGCGTGTTGTAAAATCTGACAGCTTTCCGAATTTTTTTAACTAAATTATTTCAAACAAATGCTCAAATAATACAACAAGCAAAACAAGTACAGTCTTTCAAAAATATGTATTTAGATTTACAGAGTAAAAATATGGATTTTACTTTTGGGAGAAACAAACTAAGAATTGCATCATCAATTTAAAACATAACTAATTGAATAATATTGACAGAGTACATAAATCACAGTTCTATACACTATGTTTGTTGTGACTTAGAGCCATTACTCCTACATCACAGCACTCCAGAAATACGTGAGACAGAAATAAATGCATCCAATAGCAAAATTTGCAAATTCTGCCAACGCATTTCGCTCGCTTTTATTTCATATACTTTAGGCCTTGGGAGATAAGACTTATGCAAAAAGTTGGTTTCATGTGAAGTTAGGAAAGTCACATCTTTTCTCTTGACATGGTCGAAACGCGATGAGACTTCCAGGTATTTTATTACCACTATGAAAGAGATCTTCGGCGTGTCTAGAAAAGAAATTTTCCGCAATTTTATGGCTGCATGGGAAGGATTCGAACCAGCTTTTATTTGACATGCCATTTCCGGCCGTAAAACATTTCTCTTCTTGTTCTTCGTATGATGGTAGCTCCAAAAGATATGGGACAAGTTGAATTGCTTTATTTAAAGTACCATTTTATTTTGAATTGTGACGCCAGAAGCATGGGTATTGGTTTCTTTGTTCTGTTGTCCTATGATTTGCAAGTCAATAGACTGTTTATAAGATCGAATTTGTTGTTACTACAGATTCTAGTCGTTACTATGTTCCTGGTTAAAATTAGACATTCTATCGTAGAAAACCTTACCTTTATCATTTTGTAGAACATATATAAGTTTAAAATCTAGTAATCTTTCAAAATGCATTTTCTGATCATTACTTTGTTATAAGGAATTACTGTCTCTGCAACTAAAATGAAGTTCAGTTTGCAAGATTTATTTTAATTACCACGTTATTTCTTAATGATAAAACATCCTTGCCCTTCTGCTTTTCCTCCATTCCACCACATATACAAATTAAATTAATTTAAATAACGAATGAGACCCTAAATTAACTGCGAAAGAATTGGAAATTTAGGCCAAAAGCGCTGTCTTTCTGCTAATGCTACTGGGCCGAATCTTGAGCTGATAGTTGTTGAAGATAAAATATCCATTAGTATAGGAAAGGGGTTCTTATATATCAGTTTAATACCGGCTGAGTTACTAATTGAACTATTCTGGTTATTCTGGCTGCAAAAGTAAAAATAAAGTTTTTAAGTAAAAAATCTTGCAAATTTTCTAAAAGGAGATGAAGCTGTTTTTCTAAAAGAAGATGATGATTCGCCATGAAATATAATAAAGCTCCTGTAATTGAACTTCGTTAAAAGGAAATGTTCCAGGAGAGTTGAATCAATGAAGAAAATCCATTGAAATTAAAGTCAGTGTTTTACAGTAACTCTAATTTTATATTAGTTGCATTTTTCTCGTTCATTCAATTTCAGCCTATGCAATATCGCCTGCAATTAATACATACATTTGACTGCATTTAACACGTTCACGAAAATATCGACATATAGTCACTTTTTTGTTGTTTAGTTTCGAATACGCGACAAAAAGAAATATTACTCTAGGGCAGATGCTTTCAAAGGTTTTCAACTCAAGAAAACACTAAAACTATATATCTATATCTATCTATTCATCTCTCTCTATCTCAGTATATATATATATATATATATATATATATGTATACATGCATGCATTATCACATCTTTTTGTAATAAATCAATGTTTTAATTACATTAATCGCTCTAACAAATAAATTAATGCCGAAACTTGTAACAATATTGTTGCATGCATAAGGGTTCGTCGAAGATTGAATGCACAAGTTCAATAAAAGGTTAATAAAATTTGCTTTTATCAAAAGAAATATTTCAGAACTCTTAAATTTTCCACAGAAATATTCGCACACTCAGTATAATCCGTAGTTATACTTCAAACTACTAAAAACCTTAAACACAACGAAATGAAAAGCACATTTAAAGAGAAAGCTAAGTCTGATATCTCAGATCACGCGGAACTAAGCAACTGGCAATAACAGTGATATCTAATTAACATCAGTAATATCAGTAATAACTAATATCAGCTAAATATGCTAAACGCCGACGACCATAATTAACCCGCGGGAAGGCGCGTGGGGTGTATTATACCCCACCCCTACAAAATAGTGAAATATTTCCAACTTGTGAAACCGCAATTTTGTGCCCCTTTCAATAGCTGAGTTTCTAGTAGTGTATGACCTTCAGATTCGGTTTACTGTTGCATATGTGTTTCAGAAAAAGATTTATTGGCATTTGTTGGAACTGGGGTATGACACACCCCACGCGCCTGTCCACGTAAGTGTTTTCCTGACGGAATATTTATTTCAGAAATTAAATTCTAGAGTATAACAATAAGTATTTCTACTCGCAAGGGATTTTAAAGTAGCTAAAATTATATTTTTAAAGATTTTTTTAGTGCATTATGGCAAAAAGAATGAGTCCCTATGAATTAGAGATGCAACAGCTGCGAGATTTATTAGAAACTGTTGAAAGTGATGAAGATTGCATTTCGGAAATTGAAAATGATACTGACATTGAAATATTTAGTGAATATAATACAGATACAGAAGAAGATGATGAACTGGATAATACTAAAGATGATGATGATTTCTGATGATTTTGTTGGAAAAGATGGAAAAACGGTGTGAAAAAAAAAGAAATTTAGGCAAAATGTAAGAGTTCGTTCGCATAATATTATGACTCATCTTCCAGCACCTGTGAGAGAAGCCAGAAATGTTACTGATCTCTTTAGTAGTTGATTCTTATTGATATAATATAGTATTCTTATTGATAATAGTATATTGTCAATAATTGTAGAATGTACTAATTTATATATTTCTGAGATAGTTTTACATTATAAACGTGAAAGAGATGCAAAACCTACTGACGTGGTCGAGATAAAAGCAGTTATAGGACTTTTATATTTATGTGGTCTTCACAAGTCATCGCATCTCAACGTAAAGGACCTTTGGGCTACTGACGGTACAGGTATTGATAATTTTCACACAACAATGCCCTATAAGCGATTTTTATTTCTTTTACGTTGCATGCATTTCGAAAAATTGCTAGACAGGCCACAGAGAAAACTCTTTGATAAATTAGCCGCAATAAAAGATTTCTTGGAAAAATTAATTTCAAATTCAAAGATTCTTATAATTTAGGTGAGTACGTCACTATTGACGAGAAACCTTGAACCCTTTCGGGGCCGATGTGGGTTTCGGCAATATATGCCGAACAAACCAGCAAAATACGGAATCAAGATTTTTGCAGTGGTAGACTCAAGAACTTTTTATACTTCTAATATGGAAATATACTGCGGTACACAGCCAGATGGTCCCTTCAAGGTCAGTACTAGTCCATCTGACGTTGTGGAAAGATTAATTCAACCACTGCATAAATCTAGCAGAAACATTACTACAGATAACTGGTATACGAGTTACCCACTAGCTGCGTATCTTCTAAAAGAAAAGCTGACACTTGTAGGAACAATGCGGAAAAACAAAAGGGAAATTCCTCCTACTTTTGTTACTTCTAAGGGAAGGGAAATATTTTCTACACTTTTTGGTTTTGAAAAAGATAAAACATTAATTTCTTATGTTCCTAAAAACGGAAAAACTGTTCTTATGCTTTCAACATTACATAACGATGATGCTATAGATGATACTACTGGAGAAAAGAAAAAGCCAGAAATGATATGTTTTTATAATATAACTAAGGGAGCAGTGGATACGGTAGACGAAATGGCAGCAAGTTATTCAGTTGCCAGAATAACAAGGAGATGGCCAATGGTAATTTTTTTTTCTGCTCTGAATATTGCTGCAATAAATGCTCGAATCATATTGCTTTCAACTGCTAATCCACCAACCAGATATAGAAGCAGACGCCTGTTTTTGAAGGACTTAGCATTAGAACTAATTAAAAATCGTATTGAACAAAGATCAGATATTAATACGTTAGCGAGAAATTTACGTACGGCGTGCAAAAGAAGAGCAGAAGTTTCTACGAATAATTCAAACGAATCTATGAAATTCGAAATAACTAAATATAAAAGATGTGGTGAATGTCCTCGAGCTAAGGATAGAAAAACTCGAATGAGATGTATAAAATGTGAAATCTTTCTTTGCCAAGAACATATTAATGTATTATGTTCAAAGTGTAACCAGATAAAATAAGCATTGTGCATTAGAGATGCAACAAAACTTAAAGGTATGATGTCTGTTTTGTTATTATTTTCATTTATTTTTATTTTAACAATATAAGCTTAATATTGGAAATTAATTTTTGGTAACCTAAGGTTTATTCTCGTATAATAAATAAGAAAACTGATTTAAAACTAAATAAAACCTTTTTTTATCTTATTTTAAATATTGGGGTATGTGAAACCCCTCAAGTAACTTTTCTTGGTGCGCCTTCCGCCGGGTTAACTAAATAAAATATTTGCAATTAAAATCTGAAATCACAGAGGAAAACTTGAATTTCTAATCTAAATTCAAAACGACGATTTAAAAATTTGCCTCTGGTTAACAACCTCACTTCGGAGTGTACCAAAAGATTTTCGTGTTCACCGACGATCTCTTGACATCAGATCGTAAAAATTCTCGAATACACAGTTCGGCTTGAAAAAAATTTATAATTTTCATAGCTTAATTCAAAACCAGTTTTCAAGATTTTGGGGATTATTTAAAGCTTTACGATGAATGGAGGAGTGAGAAAATGTAGCTTCAGGAGTGACTTTCTTTTATTAAGAAATCACACCGGAATGTTTCCCTGTTAAACCCCGAGATCCTCCACTGCATACGACAATGCACATATTCCAAGGAATATCATTTTCAGGCATAAAATTGCCAATTACTTTGAAAATTTCGTTTGCGTTTGCTCCATCATGAAGAGATTCACATTAACTTCTCTTCGGCAATTCTTTTATCTTCTTCGAAACATATGTAAACTACTAATTGAAAAAAGTTTGTTATATCAGTGCTTTCATTCATTTTCAATGCGAAATACTCACTGTGATTTATTTTTTTGAATCCGTGCCACTTTTATGGAATTTGCCGTCGATTTAACAGAATATTATTAAGTTCATTAGCCCTTTTTCGTTGAATAATGTTAAAACGATATCTTCATCTTCTGGTAATGTAATGTTTTCTACGAAAGTATGAGCCTGCTCAGTCTTGGTAATTTTTAGGCTTACTAGGTAACTAGCTTCCAAAGCTTTTTGACTTTAACAAAGCCATTCATTACTTGTTTGCTATTCTTGAACCCCTATAATTTCCTCTTAAAATATTCTTCAGATTTATCCTTGATATTGACGTGATTAAATTTTTTTGATAAACGGTGGTTACATACTTTGGTTGGATAATAGTTCGCCGCAAACAACACCCTGAGACTTAGGGTCCATTTTATCTCCATTCCAAGTAAACCCAAATGATAAATAAATTTCATTATTTTCTATAAACAATTTTTCTTTTCTTTCCAGTATTCTTAGTGCTAGTAGATTGGCCTGGATCCATCACCTGTGAATCATTACTTTTCCACTTAGTCAATCCTAGCAATTTTTGTATTTTGAAAATCTTTTTTTTTATTACTTTTCACAAATATTTAAATACACAATGTATTACACGTTCTTTAAACACAAACGAGGATATTCTCAAATCGCGTTGAAACCTATGGACCACAAAGCAACAAGAAGACAAAATACCTGCTGTTAAAGACAACAAACCGATTTTAAAATGTTTCTCATTGAAAATAGAGTAATATGAGCCTGGAAATGGTGGCAGCATAAAGTGTAGATATACTAATAAATCGATCAACTCTAAAAGAATTACTGAGATACTGTTATTTTTTCATAGGAAATTATTTTTACTTCCTGTTAAATAAAATATCCATTTCTATTACTCATTTTGTAAACATCATTTATGATAAATTTTGTTACGTTTATGGCTAAAAGAATATTTTGGAAAATGGAAACTATTATTTTGCTAAAGTGTACGAGAGGTTATTGACCTTGAACAAAGCTCAGATCGCGAAATGTACGAGTGTTACGAGAAAAAACTTAAACAGGATGTTGGGATATTTAATTTTTAATTTAATAATTAAAAATACTTTGTTTCTTTGCATGACACCGGTTGAAATCCCTGTTATAGAGACTATAATTTTCGAGAACACTAAGACTGAACTTAGAGCGTGACTACTCATAAAGGGGGGGGGAGATATAAGTAGGTTTGACTTTCGCTCTGTTACTGTATGCTTGTGCGTTAGATCAAGCGACAATTGCCATTAAGGACCTACGCTATTACAATCAGTAAATTGAGTTTGCGATCGGACAGTTCGTTGTGCTTCATATCTGAATTTTCCGATTTTCGATTAAGGTTGAAAGTAAGTTGTTTATCATTTACTTCAACATATTAGTATCACCGTATATAAATGTCAGTCTAAAAGTGAATACTTTGTTGTCAATGCGAGTGAATTAAATTTAAAATTTACTTCATTTAATTTTTATTATTATTTTAATTTTTTATTTTTTTCATATTGTGAAAAATATTTCTAAATTTTATTTTTAAAATAATGTTCTGGCCCATCAGTTGTTTTCATATAAAGCATCTGGCATGCAGTTTGACCATTTATCTAGGGCTTTGCCATTGTCTTTCGTTTGAGTCGTTTCGTGAATCGACACAAACGTCATTAAGTCGTTTCGTGAATCGGTTGAGTTTAAAATGTCAAATTATGTTACGAATAGGAAATTCGTCACATATGTAATGATCTATAAAGACATTTAAACATTTTAAAAATAGCATATTGATCTAGACAATGACAAATTCACGTATTAAATAACTCTGTATTTTAGAATCAGGTTTACAAGCAAAAGTGAAATTGAACCAATCCCGATATTGAATTAAGGCTGAATTATCGATATCACGATGTTACAAGCTCTTTTATTACACTGTCGTTCATCAGCTCAATGACTTTGGAACCTTGGCATTGCGAAATTCACGCTGTTGAAGGATGGCGACAGAAGAATAGGATAATCATTTTTACCACAAGCAGACACTCTGAGGCCGCAATGGGCAGGTATACAAAACATAGACTGCGTCCTCTTGATAGTTGGAAACATTTTGGTCGAAAAATCGGCGGTCACGTTATTCCGTGAACCAATCGATAGATGTGCTGAAGAAGCTTAGTCATTGGTTTTCGTTGATCATGAACAGTTAAAACTGAAGTGTGGTCATGTGGCTGGGAGAGCCAATCCGTTTCGCTTACTATAAGATCTTATCCATTGGTCCTCGTAGTCATGTAATGTGAAAGTCTGAAACTTTCTCAACATTTGCTTGGCAGAGTGGGAAATATTACCACTTTTGGGGGTACAAATAAAGAAAATATACGATGCAGGTGAAATACGTAGTAAACATTAAAATGAGATGAATATACATAAAATACACTCTATACATTTTATTATGCCCTCTTTTACCGCGGTTAATCCGTTCCAGACTCTACCGTAATAGGTTTATTTCAGGAAAGCAACGTCCTTTGTTTATAAACCAAATACTTTCATATTTAGAACATATAAAACCTGTTTACGACCTAAATACGTTTCTTAACGCTATTAGAGGCTTTTGACAAGAAATAACATCATTTAGTCACCACTGCCCTCGTATTGCCCAATATATTAGACACATTAAGAGAAATTAAAACATATTAAATGTTACAAATACCGTATTATTATTATTATTATGCATTTAATTACACAGACACAATTCTTACATACAACCACTAACCTATGAAAATATTGTAACATGTTTGATGATAAAACGATGAAGAGATGTACTTCTCAGAAAATAAGGACAAGCTTATTGTCTGTCTGAAGGCACGATCTCAAACTGAAAAAGCCGCGACAGTGTGAAACCGCAAACGAAGTTGTAGGTGGTGAGGGACGACTGCATATATATGCTGCATTTCACTTTTACGGGCTTTAGAATTGCTGCTAAGTCACAAAACTCTCAGCTCCTAGCAGATGGGCAACGAAAGGTTTTAACTTTCTGTCCTCTTCCGGTATTTCATAATGGACGATTGTTGAATAGTTGACCGTATGACAGTTCACTACTTTTGAGAAGTTTCCTGTGTATGAGTTTGATATGTTAGAGGCGTTCTGGCTCAGTGATTGTGGCCTGTCGATTGTTGACAAAGAACAGGGGCACTGCCTATTTATCATAGTTTAGTCAGTTTTTCCCCAAGCGTCGCAGTAGAAAGGCAAAGGCACCATTTGTAGTAGAAAGTAGAAAGGCAAAGGCACCACATTGTTCATCTGGCAGCCGGCAGTAATAACGTTGTAAGTTACTTGCTTACACTGAATAGTATTAAATTATATACACACAATAATATACAAAAATTATAGTAAGATACAACAGGCTACAGCAAAATGGGCAGTTAAACAATCAGAATTCGCAAAATGGAAGACAATTTGTTTTGTGCACTACGATATGGCTCACCAGTGTATTATCGCTAAACATTGGTAGCTCTACCTGAGTTCAAATCTCAGAGAACGGACTAGCTTTATGGAATTTTCGCGGCTTTCTGTATGTGCAACGTGAATACAAGCCAATTTTCCTTATAAGGCTGTCTACGAAGTTATCCTTTTCCTTACGCAGGTAGCTCTGGTGATCATGTAGCATGAGATTGCTTTGGTCAGTTAACCTAGAGCAAAGGTTTCCAATGAGATTGCAATTAACTGCCTTAAAGTTTTGCTTTTAGATTTTGTCAAATAAAGGAACCAAGAAAACTATCTCATAGGGTTAAAAAACAAAAGAATGTTCTTTTATTTATTTATTTATTATTTTATTTTGGTGTGCATATGGAACCAGTTGAAATCATATCAATGTTAAATTCACATTATGGGAAAAATTGAAAAGTTTTAATTAATTATAGAAAAACAAATTTACTTTGGGTAATTATGACTCATAACTTTCAGGTAACAACAAAAGAATAAAACTACCTATTTATTTAACTTACCATTTTGTTTCGATACCTAAATCATGTTTAAAATCCATTTAAATTTTGATTTTAAATTTTTTGGACGCCGTTAATTTAAAGGAAGTTCTTTGAGGTGAAATTTTGCTGATATGCTTTTTTTCATAAAAATGAGAATGAATGAAGAATTGCTTTTAAATGTGACTTTCAGTACATAAATTTATGATTTTCAAACTCAGGTTTTAAGGAAACATACCCGAAAAATGTGCTTCACAGTTAATTTGAGGTTTTAATAGCTCATGCATCCTAAAGAGATTACTTATCAGTAATGTGTTTATTAGATCATTTAGAAGAGAAATGTTCGTAGTAATTAAAATATAAATAATATCTCACAGTATATGTTATTAAAATATTCTTTCATGAACCCTAAAACTCTTTCTCAAACTTATAGAGAAACTGCCGAATTAATTGGAAATTGCATAAAGATGTTAAACTAATTACGATGATATGAAATTATTAAGTACTGTAAATATTGAAACATGAAGGTGCCGAAGTAAATTGCACGACGAAATTTGTGTACATGGGAAGTTAATGGGATTATTATAATTATTATGCTAATAATTCCTTTCAGAGAATGCATATCGTGATGGGAAATTTATTAAAAATTACAAATACCAGAATTTTTTACATTTTTCGCAAATGACAGGGAAATCTTATTATCGATTTATATGTTATTAAACAATTCTTCTGAAATTACCAGTCATAATGAAAACGTATTAATCTGTTTGCTAATAAGGAAGAAATCGTCTGAATTCTTTATGTTTTTGACACCGAAATGTGTTTTAGAAATCAAATATTAGGATTTACATGGTGAAGATAGCCAGAAACAGCATTGGTGTTTAGAATAAAACCTCTAACTGCATAATGGAAACAAATGGAATGGAATAATGAATCACGCAAAATGACTGCTATTGGAAACAGAAAAAAAATTATCTAAGATAATAGCATTTCACTACCATGCCTCACTGGTATATTTTGGCATCTATGGAATAATAACAATAGTGTTTGTGATTATAAAAAATAAAGCTGTTATGAATTCCGTACATATATAAACAATTTTAGTGAAATTCTAGGTTTTTTTCCCTTCCCGTATCTGTGTGTGACGTAACATGAAAATCTAAAGAAACAAAGCTTTGCCGGGAATGTAAGAATACAGTCACAAATCTATTAAGATCGAGTAAATAACTATCTCGTTAATTTGGCGAAATATCGCCGAGCTGGGTAACGGTTTCAGCGCCTAATTTTTGTCGCCGTATTTGGCAGGAAACCGACAAAAGTCGGCAAACTTGGTGACATTTGGTATGACTGTGCTAGGTATTTTAACTGAATAAATGTAATTGATGACTTTATAAAGCTGTAACCGTATCCATCCTTTAGATGTAATTTTAACCGTATTTGCCTTCTACTAATTTTGAGAAATGATATGTACCAGAGATTTCTCTGCGACCGGAGGAAAATTATATAAAATCGAAGAGGGCATCTGTTTTCAGTTGTGAGTTCAGAGCTGAATTCGGTGTATTGAAATATCCGTGTTACCTTCGCTCTTTAGATGTGCTTTGCACTGCGTTGTTTTTAACGTTCTTAGTAGTTTAAAGTATAATTACTGATAGTACAAGTGTTTTTGTGGAAAGTTTCAGAACTGTAGAGTGCTCCTTTTGGTAAAATAATTTTTATCAAGCTACTATCATTTATCTGCGCATTCAATCTATTACGAATCTGGACGCACCCAACATTTTTTGTGATTCCTCTCTGATACCAAAAACAACACTAGTAATATATGACGAAAAATAAAAGCATTTATATGGTTAAACTTTAAATTTTTAATTTTTAACAAAATTTAAATTAAGGAGCCATTGAAGATTTAAACGCGTACATACTTTCATTCGACTACAGTCTACTGTTTTAACTTTATGACTTATACATTTGGCAACTTTATAGAATAAAATGGGTTTACCTGAGTTGGGACTAATCTAATGTATCTCTAAGATTTGAAATTGGCAAAAGATTTCTCATTGCGTTTACTGCAGGAAAATCGTGATGATACATGTCACCTTATGAAGCCTTGAAGAAAGGATGAATGAAATTAAAGACCGTCCCAATTAAGTTGTTTAAGTAATAAATTTTCCTTCGTGTTTTTATACCTTACACTATACCTTACACAATTACATATATATATATATATATATATATATGTGTGTGTGTGTGTGTGTGTGTGATTGTATATATATATATATATCTTTATCAATTATCCTTACCCTGTTTAAAAGTCCTTACCGTGCCTTTATTTTCCCAGTCGTTGATCATAGTAATATGCTTCCAGTTATAGAAGTGTTTTAAACGACGAAAATACTCATACTTTGGTAATGTTAAATTTTCAAGAAAGCTCATTTTGGACAAATAATAAAATCAAATTTTTTGTCGGTCTCACGGTTACTATACTTACATTTGGGAAAGTTTTATACTCGTTATGAAAAAATAAAATTATAAGACGTTTGTCTCCCTTGCGGCAAAAATTGTCCAGGGTATTTAATTTGAAAATTTGTAGTTTAAAATAGCATTTTTCACTTGTCTTGAAGGAGTCGTTAAGTTAGAATAATCCGAGGAAATAAATAATATAAATGAAGTGCAGCAAAAACAGATATGTATAATGTAACAGGTCGTGCAAGGAAGTCATGTGAAGTGCACATTTTTTGGGGGGATGGGGTAAGAGTTAAAAAACACTGCCTGGACTGCTCACTTGTTGTTACGCTTCAAGCCAACGTTCAGCCTATTGGGAAGTTTTCTGCTATCGAGCCAATAGTAGACCTCAGGCAGGGTAGTCAGGTAGATTAATCCGACATATACGAGACTGTGTATTAGAAGAAATATGATAATACTAATTTGCAGATGTAGTTCCGCGTCGATTACCTGGGACTGAACCTATAGGCAAGGTATTTTGTAAATCTTGAAAATGGAATTTTACAGATATTTACAGTAGTGCTTTAACAATTGCGGTTAAGAAAAACAGAAGTTGAAGTTGTGGTTCGAGCATCATAATTTTGAACAGAATTCTGAACGGTGTTATTAGATGTTACAGTTATTAAAATACTTTATATTTACTACAGTATTAGCGTTTAAAGCTTGTACAATCTTTTCAGTCTTGATAAGTGTTACAACTTATCCATCAAGACAAAATAAAGCAGGGTTTTCTACATAAAATGTAATTAATTCGTTGACGACTTTCTAGAAACCCTAGCTTTATCTCTCCTATGGCTGAAAGAAAAACGCATATACATTAACACAGAGAAAGTATTCGTATTAGCTTTGATTTATTATCAGTGCATAAATCTTGTTATCTATAAATAACAATTTGTCTGGATTATAATATACGTAACTTGCAAGACATTAGTTAACAAGCTTTTTATCAATTCTGTCCTACTGTAACAGGTATCTGTTGAATACGAGGCTGGTAGTTAATTTTTTGGGCAATATAAACTGTACACTAAATGGGAATGGACATTTTTGTTTTTAGAAAGCACTGGTCTCGGTCTTATTACTGAGGTCTGTGAACAGTCTGTGAGCATTTTATCTCTTCTAGGTTTCAAATGTGGTCGCTAGAGGGAAGTTCAAATTTTTATGTAAATTTTTGACTGTAGGTATTCTATCGCCTCTAACTCTCATGCATCTTTCAACTATAAAAGAATTTTGCTTCATAAAAAATGTAACAGTTTCTTCCCATTTCTGAAATATATGTTCTTTCCATGAAATTTGTATTGTCCCATCATATCTTAACATATTTTAAAATTCATTCATGCTTTCGAAAATAATAATTTTTCATTAATATCTAAATAAATTTAGCCGTAACATAGAATAAAATGTAAATATTTGCGTTATTATTAATGTCTCTACAATTTGTTCTTCCTTAAGCAAAATATAAATTTTGTTGTATATTTTAGATTTGTATCCGAAGTTTTGAAACTAAGGTTATGAGGAATGTTTTTGGTCTCCTTACTATTTTTTCTATCCAGGTTACGCTAAATATATATAGCTGCATAAATTTTTAAAATTTAAGTAGAAAATGCAACAGGTTCTAAAAATCTATCAGCGGAAAGCATTATTTATAAACGCAAATTTGAAAAATTCCAATATTTGTAATTGAATTTAAAAGAAGTATCCTCGTATTTCGATACGAAACTTAACTTCGCATAAATGACTTGTTCTTAAGTGTCAATTAAAGTATGATTACGTAATATTGTTTCAGTGACGAACGATAACTAAGCAGGAAAAAACAGTTACTGTCCTGAATAAAAAAAATGGATGTCGTTCCAACAGCTACTTATAGTCAAATATAAAGTAAATAGAGAATTAAAAAAATGTATTTATTTGAAAATATAAGCAATATTAAAAAGAAATTTAAATATATTCCGATACATTTCTGTGTATGCATAACTGCATGCGTTTGCATGCGTGTGTTTGTCTGTTTAACAGCCCCTGTAAACGAATCCAAATGCATTCGTTTGCATACTATGAAGCTGTTGATAAAGGAAGCCTTAGTAAAATTGTAAGTTGAAAGAGTGATATAATGAAAAATAACAGTTTATTTTAAAGAAAAATTCTGGAAATGCTTAGTTTTAAAACGAACAAGAAGGAATTATATATTTTTAATCAATAATAAATTCTTGCATAAAAGCATTTGCATAATTGTTAATTAATGTTATGTAGCATATTTCTATGACACTCCTAAAATTTCTTAATAGTGCTGTTGGAGCACATGAGGCATCTAAGCAACCGAAGAATTTCCAGCTCTTTCAGCAGAACCTTTTATTTATTCTTAAGGCGGAAAGCAGCTTCAGGGTCTTAAAGCCAGTCAGCGCTTCAGAGAAAGTATGACACGATTGAAGTAGAATCAGAGCCTTCTCTTTTATTCTCGAAAAAAGCGAAAATAAACTTTTCTAACTCGCTGATTTTTCAGCTGAGTCTTTCAGCCTAAAGTGGTGTAAGAAAGAAAGTTTGCTAAATTCGTCAAGAGAATTCAAAACTGCATTATTCTGAATATGAGAGCGAAGTAGAAAAGAGGATATAATATCCTACTTTAGTGTGCTTTATGATAAAACTGAAAATAAATAAGTAAATAAATACGTGTAATATCCGAAAGAGTAATTGGTCCTTCTCGAAAGCAAGATAAAATATTAGCAGTTTTTCGAAGATCAATGTATGTTACATTGAAGTGCGTACTGAATGCTTCAATGAAATCTTGAAACCTATCGTTATTTTTGACTGAATTGCTATTGCTACTTAAAATTTAGTTAGATTACATATCTAATTATTTGTTATATTATTTGAATCATTTGAATCATTTCAATAATAATTTGCTCTATCATTTACTTATTGTGTATCTAATTTATTTGCAAAGAAAAAACAGAATAAGTGAAGCTTTTTTCCAAGAATGTCACTATTTCTCTCCCGTTCTTATTCGCGTACCTTGTAGGAAAATTAATGTAATGCAGTGTTAAGAAACAATACTTATTTTATTTAATCAGTTTTATAATTCCTTTTTTAAATATATATTAATTAAATACAGCATTTTGATTAATAAATGTAGTTTAATTTCTTAAAAAAATAATTCTACTTATTATAAAAAAAAACATTTTGAAACGTGGCAATTAATTACTATAAATGACTTGCTATTTAAAATTGTTAACTACAATTAAATGTAATCCACATCTTTTATACTCAGTTTTCTAACTGTTAGCCGCTCAGTTATACCGAAACATACATTTTTTCTACAAAATTAAATTTTTAATTTTGAAACAAAATTTAAATTTACGTTAGAAAATATAAAATGTAATAAGAGCACCAGCTCTTTAGATAGACATTTCTTAGGCTTTTTATGATTTAATCTTCATTCTAAAACGTTGGTATTTAATTGAGTAAAAATACCTATGCAATGTTTACAATTGTTCACCACTATTTGTATGAACATTTTAACTGCGACATCCAACCGGAAAAGGATTAATAATACCAAATCTATACCTTGCATCTATCCATGCTACTTTACTCAACTAGTGATATTTTGAATATTTCGCTGGCAACAACTCACGGGCAACCATGTAAGGACGGTGTTTCTTAAACACTATACAAAAAGAAGTACGTCAGCCGAAGACGATTACTAGTATTATACAAAATAAGTTACAATTTTTGAATAAAACCTTTGATTTCTATTATGAATACTCATTCACGTTTAAAACAAACGAAAGAATGAGGAACAAAAATTATTTAAAAACCTTTCAATGGCTAGTTTGTTCATAAAACATTCTGTTTGAGAGAAATTTTGTCGAACAAGGTTTAACTAGGTTTCCACTTTTAATTTTGCCATGCATTGTAGAAATACTTCCTTGAAAATAATAAAGGTTACTTTTACCAGAAATTTTTAATAAAGCACTTTATTGCCTAAATAAGAATTTCTTTTGGTAAGAGAAAGGATTACTTGATATTCGGGGATAGAGAGGAAACGTAAATCTGTATTATGAATAAAAGAGGAAAAAATTCTTTACATAATATTCCTCACTGACTCACTAGTGGCAAACATCAAAAGTTATTGGACTTCGTGACAGAACCACGAAACGTTCAGGGGGTGAGCAATGATATGCACAAAACAGCAAGCCTGTTATTTCACATTGCGCTCAACCACCAGAACAGGACACTGTTAAATAGCTAAAACTTTACTGTTTTTAATTTTTACTACTTTTAAACTTTTTAAAACTAATAAAATAAATAACTTACTACTAAAATTCTGCTAGTGAAAAGTGAAAAAAGAACTGACTGACTGGACTAACACCAAACCATATCTAAATTAACTACTTCTTAAAACAATTAACTCACACAAAGCAGAGCAAATTCATCTTAATAAATCTCAACCTTAAAGAAAAAAAAACAAGAAGGAATAAATCTTCTGTGGTACTCCGTAAAACTGAATAATATTTCTCAACCAAAACACTTCTAAAATTCACTCATTTCAAAATTAACTTAAGAGCACAAGTTCAGATTCATTAAACACCCCATAAGCAGCAGGAAAGAAATATTCAAAAAAACTATCAATCACTTCCACTGCGAAAAATCAAGCAATGGTTTTAACTATCCTGGTACCTAAACCAAGTATTGCAAATATTCAACAAGGCGCGGTTAGTACATATTTGGCAAAACAGGGCGCGTTATGAATACCCTAAAATGCTTAAACATTTTCAAAACCCCTATAAAAACCCCATGTTTCTTAAACGCCTTACGGCTCAAACAAATGAAGTTATTGAACAAACCAACTACGTAACACACACGCAAAAAAAACACAAATGCAAGTAATAACATAAAATCAAACTAATTTATTAATATTTTGAATACTTTACGTAGATAGTTGGCCAGACTACCCTTACATACAATAGCAATTAATATTCCACGTAAAATTTCCTTCAACAGTCATTTATCAAGATAAAATTTTGCAATTTAACACAAGAAAGATTACTTAGAGTAACTAGAACATTGAATGAGTTATTTAAACTGGATCTCACTTAAAATAATATATAAATTTCTTATTTTATGGACAATAATTTTAAATTCTCCTAAGACACAAACAATTTTCTCTATTATCAAATAGAATTCTCTTTCTACCAGTTACGCAAGACTAATTAAATTTCTCTCGCTTGACAAATACTAAAAGGGTACCAATGGAAATACAAGATAACTCACAGATGACCTACCGGAATCCATCATCATAAGAAGCTACAGGCAACGTCGGCAGAAGAATTCCCCCATCGAACTCATGAATTCGTCTTATAAGCAATCAGCTCCAGAATAAAATTCAAGAAAAATGACATCTTGTAGAACCATAAATTAATTCATCCTTAAGTAATCGGCTCCAAAATAAAGTTCAAGAAAAATGACATCTTGCAGAACCATAAATGAAGACGCCCGGAAATCAAAAATTCTGAAATATTGAAGTCGACGAAAGGGGAAACCAAGGGAATAAACTAGCTGACACTCTGGTGCTTCAGCTGTCAACGACCACGGAATTGTACGAGCGACGACACCAGGTTGAACTTGCTCTTCTCACTACCGAAAAGCCTTGCACACGATTTTCAAGAAAGAGGCGGCAGAAAACATCCATTTTGCACGAAAGGCCACTTCAGGAAATGTCAGTGTTCGAGCTAGGAAGAGATGGCTCTAAGTTCTACATCTAGTACAAATTTCAGGAAAATTCTCAATTCCTCACATCTGAAAAACTTGAATCGGTCTCTCATAAATACCGGCGCAGATCGCCATAGCTTCGCAAGCGTGAGCTATCCGCAAGAGTAAAGCTCGGTCGCAGAGCAAAAGCCCTCTTTGAACTATTCTCTTCTCTCTAGTTGTACCGTACTCCAAAAACTGACTTCTAAACTCGTGCAAGAACCGAGGAAAACTCGATTTCTCCTCCGATAAAATATTACTGGTCAACACCTAACACATAAAATTAAATTTCGCCAACCCGAGATTTAACCGAAAAATTTCACTCCCTCTAATGAATCCAAATACAGTCATTGCCCACTGTCGACGGTTGAGCAGCTGCGAATGAGTCATCCTAACACATGCCAAAATTTGAAACTAAAAATTCAACCCGCATTGCTAACAAGCGGAAAAATCTAAGGAGAAGCAACAAAAAAACGGCTCTTTCAAGATCCAATTTACAACCGCTCCTTTTTTCCGAAGTTATATAAGGATAGCAACATTCACAAAGCGAGAGTGCAAGTGAATGCGGGAAGCCAATTACGATAGCCTTCTTACTGCTTCGTAACAAAAGGCATTTAAAACTACACTATACTGCCCTCAGTTCCAATTGTTATCTTAAAATCTATTTCCACAGATGTTACTTCCGATAAATGATGCTCCCTTCCTTCGTTAGAAAATCGGACCGTTGAAGAAAAATAGTTGCCTAAAGAATTTAAATACACTCTTTAAATATATATATAT